>BQNB010176217.1:0-13084 GCA_026074375.1 Tanacetum coccineum
TGGGGAATAGTTAGGTTTTGATCATAGTTTATCTTATTTATACTCGCATGAATCCTTTCAAGTGAGACTTTAATTTCCGCATATTAGCTTTCTCGTAGTCTATCTTTCCTTGTGTTAATTGTTTCGTAACCCATTCTCGCCAACCACCATGGGAGACGAGAACCCTATCCGCACTCTTGGAGACTACTCCAAACCTAGCCACGAGGGCTAGAGGAATACCATTGAGCTCCCCGTAGGGAATAACGTGGTACCTCTTCGATCCGACACCATCCGGTTGGTGCAAAACGGATGCTCATTCCACGGACTTCGGTCCGAAGATCCAAACCATACCCTCACGGAATTCCTTAAAACTTGTGGGACTCACTTGACCTTGATGGTGACAATAGGGAAAGAACGCGCCTGCGTTTATTTCAATTTTCCCTTCGCGATCAAGCTAGCAATTGGCTTGAACGCCTTCCTGCAGGATCCATCACTACATGGGAGGATCTTACTACCCGATTCCTTGCTTAATTCTTTCCACCGGGAAGGACCGTAAAGCTCCACAACGATATCCTGATGTTCTAACAACATCATGGAGAATCTCTATCCGAAGCATGGACTCGTTTTAAGGAATTACTCCAAAAAGTCCCTCAGCATGGCATAGACCTTTGGCTTGAGTCTAAATTTTTTATGACCAACGTCAAACCCCGTCACAAGACGAACCATTGACCAATTGGCCGGTGGTAAGCTTTGTGACCTCAACACTAAAGAATCCTGGGCATTATTAGAGAACCTCGCCCTCTATGACAACGAAAGTTGGAACGACCCAAGGGATTTCGCTAGGCCGGTCAAGGCAATCGCTTTGCCTCAAGATGTCCCGAGTACATCCGACCGCCATCTAATCGAGCTCAAAAATTAAGTCCAACGCTTGATAGAAGCTTATCTTGCTCCTACTCAAACCATTCAAGTGAACAAATTCTCTTCTTCATGTGAGATTTGTAGTGGCCCCTACGACACTCAATATTGCATGAAAAATCCCGAGCAAGCTTTTGTTGACTACGCGTCCTCGCGAACAAACGAAGTGGGAGGTAAGATGTTCACTCCGAAACATGGACCAAGAAATTTTAAATGATGCCACCAACACCTGGAAGGAGAAACCAAACTTCAACTGGGCACATACCCAAATCTTCACTAACACCGCAAGCGGGATCAGTCTCCATCCATCTCAAGTTATCAAATAAAGCTTAAAAAGCATAATTGATTTCGACTCCTCACCAAAGAGAGGAGATTATCTCCACCTAAAAACCCACTCGGACGAACAGCAGGACACATGAATCAGAAAAATTAATCTTCTTTGGAAAACTATTTCTGAAAAGCTCAATGACGCATCTCCCCTAAAAATACAAGAAATTTCATAGCCCCCAAAAGCATTGCAGCAATTAGCCATGACGAAAGGGAGGAACTCAGAAAGAAAGGAATCAAAAGCCCATCAAAATTGCTCTCCCTAAAATATCTCTCTCCCGCATCCATAAAAGAATTAAACAAAAACCCGTCAGATCCAATATGCGTTCATTTCGTCAATTCAATCATTATCCTAAGCACGGACGATGATACAGAAGAAGAAGACGTGCTGTCGACCAACGTATGCGATCTCAACCTCGATGGTATGGTAAAAGGGAAAGAAGGGGTAAAGGAGCAAGGCAAGGAAGAAATTGAAATGGAGACCGACATGGAAGTAGATGAAGTAATTAAAGAAAATGAGAGTGAATTTGAGACTGATGAGGAGGTTGAAGAAATACTCAAAGAGGAGGAAGATGACGAAGATGGTGAGAACTTTAACTTATTCCCAACTATGGAGGAACTAACACATCATGAATGGCTATTAAAGAATCCTTAACCTCCGTAGGTAAAGGCAAGGATAAGAGCCAGAAGCCCGAACAACATCAAAATTTCCTGTATGGTATGTCACCTCTTCAAGAGACATGCTTACATAGACCTAGAATTGCCAATCAACATCATGTCTAGGCGTCAATATAATTAGATCATGACTTATGGGCTTAGATCAAGGCAGAAACCGTCAAACCCCAATAAAATTAGCAACTTTGTAGGAAGAATAAGAGGCCTAAAGGTTTTCATAGGAAGCTTCGCCTACGAATGCGACTTTATGATACTAGAAGATACCACTAGCATTATCGATCACCACCTTGGAGAAATGGTTTTTGGAAGGCCCTTCATTACAATGAAGAGGAATGAACAGTCACATTCAGACAAGATGATGAGAAAATCATGTTCAAAATGCCTCACACCATGAAGACGTTTAAACAAATAAGACTTATGGGTTTAAGCACCGATTCCATACCCCCGCCCGCCTACGAAGAAAAATTTGGCCATGGAAGAACGCACTACTATCAAAGCTTACTCATTAGAGATGAGTATAAACATGACGAATGTGATAGGATAGGAATTAGGCATTTGATGAGGTTAGAAAAAGAGATGATGGATAAAAAAGGAGAAGTCACGTAAGTACGTGTGACTTCGAGTTTAGCTACAAGACTCGTTAATAAAGAAAAGCACTTCTTGGGAGGCAACCCAATTTACTTTTCCCGCAAATTAGGAGTGTCATGTGTGTTTTAATTCTTTATAGTTTGTTTTATTATGTTTGAACTATATTGTAATCATGCTTTGTTTGTCTTTAACCTCGTCCTTAAATTTCAATCAAAGGTATTTTGCAAATAATAAGTGTAGGGGATTTATTCGGCTTTTGAGCCAAGTTCAAACATGTTAAATAAATTGTTTAGATTAATTCACGTCAGTTTCGAGTCATATGATTGAATTGCCAAATCTCAGGTTTTATGCAGCTATGTGTACAGGAATTAACTTATGGAATCAGGTGCAGGAAATTTTTCATCAAAAATAAAAATTTCGTTTTCACAGAACGTGGAGACGGCGTCACGATTTACACGCGACGCCGTCACCACGACGTACGGGCGTCAGGATTTTCCTGACGGCGTCAAACGCCCAGGTCCAGAAAACTTAAAGTTTTTAATTATTTTTGAAAATAAAACTTGCATAACATTTAATATATGTATTCTTCTGCTATAAACCTGCAAAACCTAATGAGTTTGACAATTCTCTCATCCTATCTTTACTGCTTTATCGAGTCAAACCCTAATTTCATAATTGTATATTATTATATCGCACATTTTATGCTTGGTATAGTTGTCTTTGTACTTTGATTACAGTATATTAGACGAGAAGAAGCTTGGAAGTCTTAGGCAGTTTCATTGGAGATTCTTGGTGGACGATTAAACCAGTTATCGCATGTTATTTGTTCTCCATTATTGAGCAACCAAGGGAAGTACTAGTTTCTTTACTTGTTTTTCCTTTTCCCTTAATCGTTTTTTACGGGTACTTCTATAGAACATTGAGGACAATGTTCAACTTAAGTGTAGGGGGAAAATAAGCCTTAGAAACTATTCTTTCATTTGCCATTTGCTTTGTCCTTGAAATGATGGGTAATATATCGAAACATAGCATAAGAGGTAATTTTTACCCAAATTTAAATTTTTTATGACACAACGTCTCGAAAACCAACTATTAATAGCGTCTCATGGATAGGAATTTATATGACTACACAATAAACCCTCAGAATACCACCCCAAAACTGTAGGTTCGCCTTTAGATCTTTAGGAAATTCGGGGGGGTTGAATAGTTTTCTAAATTTTTGGTCTTTAAAAACTTGTAAAATACTTTGTTTGAAACTTTTTAGTGAAGTGATCTAGATATTGATATTAGATAGATAAGAAGTAAGAGATGCAAAGGAAAAGAGAGAATAGAAAGATATCACCGGGACACAAGTATTTATAGTGGTTCGGCTACAAGGACACCTTCCTTGCCCTACTCCACTCCCCGAGTCACCTACTCGAGAGTTTGTTAAACACTAGTCACCGAGCTCCTTTCACTTGGCGGAGAAGCCTTCACAACGATGGTACACTTCTAAAGATTACAAAGATGATCACCGAATTTCTCACACACGAGAATCGATAATAACACAACTACACTTGATGTACAACTAACAATACAACAATAGATTACAGCAAAATGATCTCTTGAATGAGGTAAGAAGAATCAAGATCAAGGCACTTTTGAGGCGTGCTTGAAACTTTTGCGTATTTGGCAATTCCTTTCTTGAAGTGAATTACCTACACAAGATTTAGAAGAGATGCTAGAGAGAGAGAGAGATCAGTTGATTAGAGAGAAGATTGTATGAGAAAGGTGTGTGAAAACATGAGAAATGGCTTGGAATTTATAGCCAAAAAATTTACTGTAGGCCGGTTCTGCCGGTGCTGTTTACCAATGGCACCGGCTTGCAAAACTAAGGGCACCGGCAAACAGTAACTAAATCCGGATTTTGATTTGCAAAATCTTGAGAAATCTTGTGTAATCTTATGAGATTTTCCTTGGATTTGCTGCATTTGATTATATACAAAATGAAATAATTAAATTAAAAAGTGTAAGATTAATTTGTGTAAAGTTAGGGTTTTAAAAGATTTGTATACTTTTTCAAGTTGCATGTTTTTCTACAAAGATGGAAAATAGTAAGGAGATCATGTTTTGAGATGATAAGAGGTTTGAGAAGAATGGTTGGGAAGAATGAATATGTTTTGTCATTAATAAAACCTTAGTTTAAGTTGATTGCAAAAACGTTTTGTTTTAACCGGTTTATTTGTATTAACAAATGGTTTTACGATTTCGATCACTATACCCAATAACCAATTAACTTATGACGTCGATGAAGTCATAAGGTGGTTAAGGTTAGGTATAAGTCCTATGATCAATAAGAACCAGAGGGATCTACCCATGGACATTTCATAGTCCTTATGTATGATTGGAGATGAATTAAAATAAGGGAATAATGCCGAATAAGGTTGAGCTATCACTGGAACAATCACAACATGGTGATAGTGATGACGTCTTGGTAAACATTAAAGGGGTTGAAGAATTAAACAAAAATGTATGGATAAAGGGTAAAAAGAAAAAATCCCTCCACACACCTTAGGCAGAAACGAGTTAATACATAATCTATCAAAATTACAAAGATGATTGTTGGTATTGAAGAAAGTTGTTATGGACCCAGTAATGCAATGCACAACCCTTCCCAGCCATTTGAGTTTCCCTCAAAAGAAACTAGTCTCATTTGTCATGTAGATACACACGTTATCTATTAACTCTCTCACTTTGAGATTGTTGATATTGAATAGGTGGCAGTCAGCTCTAGCCTCTAACTACTAAAACTAAAGTGCACAAATCTAGTCTAGAGCCGAGAAAGATCAAATATCACATTAGGATACAAATCATAACATTTGTTGTTCATCTAAACACAAAAATTGGTATCAAAGAGTCCTACGCATTATCCTTGTGATTGTCACACCCCGCCAAAGCAAAAACGCGAGGCGCGACGAGAAAGGGAATCGTCACAACACATTGGCGTCTGCATAGAGAAATTAAAACATGCATAAAAATACAAGATATAGACACGCATTGTCATGAAAATACCCAAACACATCAACAAAATCCAAAAGGCTTCTGACATTGAAATAAAGGCATTTCACGTCAAAGTCATGACATGCAAACATTCATACTTCCTAACAAAGCAAAACAAATAACATTCATCATCCAAAACAAATAACGAAATCTAGATAACTAAACTTCGCCAGCTGCCTATGGTCCATCTAGCCACATTTCTTAACTTTAATCTCATCCTGCTGAATACCTGAAAATGATGCTTATACGTCAACACAATGGTTGGTGAGAAACATAGGTTTTCAGACACACATATTCAATCCTTTTCCAAAATCATTAACCGAATTACTGTGATTATAAAACAATACTTTCGCATGACAATTATGCTAACTAACATACAAGCTAACATGTAATTCAATCCAAACAACCATATAAACACCAAGAAGAAGACCTTAATCGCTCTTAGATCATACCAAAGCCTGATACCCGCAAGTAACCCTCCAGACTAGGCAACAATACATCATTATCATATCACATAACATGTAGCACATAACACATATCAGTCATATAATAGTCCATGCATTTACACTAACACATAATCAAAGCAATTTAAAACATATTTCAACACTTGGATCATTTCCATCCCAAGTTTAAAATGCAATAAAAAGTGGGACTATGTAACTCACCCGAATGCTCAATACGCAGCTTCCAATTCCTATCACGCAACTATACAAATAAATAAACACGATTACACACGACCAAGCTAAAAGCTCTGGTCCATGTAACACACATATGATGGATGTCTAACGGTGTGATTAACCATAATGGGTCACCCCGACACCATGCCCAACCTTAACCATTTCATTAACACATTACACTAGTTAACTACAATTAGTTCAAAGGTGTAGAATTTTAGTGTAACTTTACCCTCTTAAAACCCCTACTTGCTGACCTTCATAAATTATACTAAAAATCATCTAAGTTCATTTATGAGTTTACTAACTACCTTGTGATTCCCAATTTGTAACACCCTCAAATTGGGTCGCAGCGGAATAAGGGTCCGGGGCGTGTTACTTCATAGATCAATAACACAAGATATATGGCCTAATTTCCATACTTAGACACAAAATCGAAAGTATCCTTCTAGGGTTTCTTTATATACATATTGAACCTAATCACTTTAGATTTTCTAACCTTAATTCCACTTTTAAGTTAGGGTTTTACCCTCCTAAACATGACCTAATTCTGACCCGTATTTACTGTTTTGACAACTTTTCTTGTAACCAACATTTGACCAACTTTCAGAACTCAAAATCAGTCGAGGCCAGACTTTTTGAAAAATAGACTCTTTGAACTACAATTTAGACTCTTGAATCATAACAAAACACGTTTCTATCATCAAGAAATCATCAGTTGAACACAGACCTAAAATCTGCTCAACTCTAAATCATGTTCTAACGCAACCCTAACATACAACAAGCATGATCATAACCCTAAACTAACCCTAATCATTATACCATCCTTAAAGTTCATATATAATTTGTATTTTATGTAAACCCTAGATCCATCACATTATTTGTTACATGAATTGAAAGATTAAACAAAAGCTTAATTAAAAACATACCTAAACCTTTACTTGATCACACCTTGAATCTTGATAAAAAAAAATTTCTTCTTTTAGGGGTTTCGACCGAACACAGGGAGAGAGGGAGAGAAAAGTGTTTTAGGATTTTTCTTGATTTTGTATTTATATTACTTAGAATCCTTGTTGTAGTCAAATTAGTTTCGCTTTTTTTTTCTTTTATCCCTAACCGGCCGAATAAACACCCCTATATATATATATATATATGTGTGTGTGTGTGTGTGTGTGTGTAAGTAATATTATTTACTATTATTCTCATTACCTTGGTTTTTTATAAAAACCTAAGCTAATTTGGGTAAACCTTTTTACATAAACGCTACTTACTAAACTTTCTAAAAATAATTTTTCATTTCACATTTCACTTTCAATATTTAGAAAGTTTTTTATAAATATCTAAATTTCTCTCACTTCACTTATTACCAACATGATACATTTCCCATAAACGCTTAAGACAAAATCATCCAACTATTGGCGTAGCATTGAATGCAATTACGCCATTTCTTTCCATTATCACTACACGTGAACAAATAGAATACTCATCGCCAAACACAAACGCACTCAAAATGAGATGATCATACAGCTCAAAATGATATCATGCACCTATTCAGGGACGGAGCTATGTTATACACATGGTTGGCCAAGGCCCACCCAAGAATGATTTTAGTTATTATTATCATGCATAGAAACTGTAAAACGTATATACTAGTCTAACTTGTATCTCTTTATGTGTTCCACTGTTTTGGCCCATCCAAAGATTAAAAAACAAATCTCATCTAAACTGTTGTTGGCACATTCAATTTGACATTAGCAATGTAGTACCTAAGTATTGATAATTATGCATCTAAACTATTCTTAATTATGGATATGTTATTTGGTTTTAAATGTAAGTTGGCATAACATTATTTTAACTATTTTTTACTTGTTTTGTATTGAAAGTTCTGGTCGGTTAAGGTGTAAAACTTGAACTACTTTAGTTTATATTGTTAACAAAGATTACTCATATATACATTTCTCAAATGTTTGACTCACATTTGACTTGGGCTCACAACATTTGACTTGGGCTCACAATTTGGCCCAACTTCACATTTGACTTGGGCTCACAATTTGGCCAAACTTTTGACCCAAACTAAAAAACAAAAAATTACAACAACAGTACCAATCAAAGTGGGCCAAAAATTAGCCCACAATCTGGCCCAACATCTAACTCAAAGTAAAAAAAAAACATGAGACCCAACACATAAGCTCATATAAAAAAACTATTAAACGTGAGACAAAAAAAAATTCAGAAAAAAAAGAAAAATTCAGAAAAAAAAGAAAAAAAATAACAACTAAAAAAAAAAATTAACGGCCCAAAACAACGCGCGGGACATAAGCTCATATAAGGGAAAAACAAACTATTAAACATGATACCGAAAAAATAAACCCGCAACATAATTCCATAAAATTATACTTAAAAAAACCCCGTATAAAAAAAACCTTTAAACATGAGGCCGAACACATATGTCAATATAAGAAAAAAACAAACTATTAAACATGAGACCGAAAAAATAAACCCGCACAAAAATAAAAAAACAATTACTGGCCCGCAACAACGTGTGAAAAAATAACGACCCGCAGCAACGCGCGGTAATCCTACTTGCTATATTACATTTCGCAAATGTCTGACCACAGGTTTGACCTGCTACAGTGCAACCACAGTGGGCCAAAAAATTAGCCCACCATCAATCCACTTTTCAAGTAGGGTTTTACCCTCCTATACATGACCTAATACTCCCCGAATAAACTAATTGACAACTTTTTTCTTATAACCAACGTTTGCCAAATCCAAAACTCAAAATCATTCAAGCATGGACTTTTGAAACATAGACCTTTGAACACAATTTAGCTTGTTGATTCAAATCAAAAAAACACGTTTCATTTCCTTCATCCGGATATCATCAGTTGAGAAGACACAACCTAAATTCTGCTCTACTCTAAATCCTAAATTAACGCGATCGTAACAAGAACCAGTTTACTACAATTGATCCTAGATTAAACTCTAATGTCTACTAGCATGATTACATACAATCCTTAACTACAGAATTTTAAAACCCTAATGATCCACCATATTAATTGTTACATGATTTAAAGAAAACTAAACAACTAGGTTTACGAACATACCTAAACCTTGATTCTTGAACACTAAATCACCAACTTGTATCTTTATTAAAAAAAATCATTTTGTCTTCTACATGAGGGTTTTTACGCCAAACAACACAAGAGATGGGAAAAATGTGATTTATGGATTATTGATCATATATTTATACTACTAGAATCCTAATTGTAGATCAGATTTGTTTCTTTTTTTCTTTCTTTAATAACCGTCTAATCATTCCCCTTTTTAATTAATTAATTTTTTATATTTTTTCCGATACAAATTCGTTCTCTCCTCAAAAATATAATATATATATAATATATATATATATATATATAAATAAATTATAAATATATTAATATATATATATATATTATGTTATTATTAATATTAACTAAAAAATTTCATTACCATAGTTTTATCGATAAAAACCTAAGCAAATTTGGATAAACCTTTTTTTACATAAACCGCACTTACTAAACTTCTAAAAATAACTATTCATTTCACATTTCACATTTCTATATTTAGAAAGTCAACTATTAAGTATCCAAATTTTCACACACTTCATTATTTCCACAAGATGCGTATTCCCTAAACCAACACAATTTTGGCCACTTTTGGTTATCTTGTATGTGACTAAATTAAAAAAACATGCTTTGTGTGACTAAATATTACAAAACGCCACACAAACTTAAAATTCATGTGACCATTGGATGAACAATAGTCACACAAAATACACATTCACTTGACTTTAAACAACATATGGTCACACTTATTAACACTTTTGGCCACTTTTGGTTAACTTGTATGTGACTAAATTAAAAAAAAACATGCTTTGTGTGACTAAATATTACAAAAGGCCACACAAACATAAAATTCATGTGACCATTGGATGAACAATAGTCACATAAAATACACATTTACTTGATTTTAAAAAGCATATGGTCACACTTATTAAGACTTTTGGCCATTTTTTTAAATTGTATGTGACTAACTCCAAAAAAACAACACCCGTTGTGTGACTAAATCATCACAAACGTCACATTTATTATATATTCATGTGGCCACAGGACGGGAAATAGTCACACAAAATACACATTTACTTGAATAAATCATCTCAAATGTCACATATATTATATATTAATGTGGCCAAAGGACGAACAATAGTTACTCTAAAAAACCATTCGTGTGACTATTAAGTTTTTACGGTTACTAATACTGATTAATCCAACAAAACTTGTGCCTAATTTGTCACACATATTCGGGTTTTGGTCACTCGTTTACAATGAAAAAGGCCACAAACTCAACAATGTCACCGTAGGAGACCTACGGTGGCGCGACCTTTAGTGACAAAAAAAAAACGTGTGTGACTAAATGCATATCGTCACACATTTTTGGAGTGACCAATACCAATTTTTGTACCAGTGATGCTTTTCCTTTACCAACACTACCTTATCAGTCGTTTCTTGTACTAACTCAAGTCCAGTCAAACTACTCTCTCCAAACTCTGCCCATAGAACAGGCGACCAACATTTCCTTCCATACAAAGCTTTAAATGGAGCACACCGAATGATCGAATGATAACTACCACCAAAATCGATAACACATGCCCTCATTATATCTTCCAAAGTCTGCATCATATGTTCACTTTGTCCATCCGCTTAAGAATGCTAAGCAGTACTTAAATCCAATCGCGTCTCTAACACATTCTGCAGCGTATGCCAAAACTATGAGGTAAATCATCCATCTCAATCTGAGTTGATCGTCACCAGAATTCCATTCCTTGCTATTATATCATCAATATAAATCCTTGCCAACTTCCCATCATGAAATCTTCTTGTATAGCTAGAAATTAAGCTAACTTGGTCAATCTATCGACCATCACCCAAATCACATCATACTCACTACTTTGACCTTAGAAATTTAGTGATAAAATCCATGGTGGTTCTATCTCATTTTCACTTAAGTATCTCAGGCTGTTGCAGCAAGCCAAAAGTCTCTGACATTGCAGCCTTCACCTCTTAAACAAATCCGATAGTTGCTAACATAGGTAGCAATATCCTTTTCTACATGTGGCTACCAATACATGTCTCCAAGGATATAGTACGTCTTATCCGCTCTCAGATGTACCAAGTATCTTGATGCATGGGCCTCATCCATTATACTTCCTACCAATAGAACCTAAATTCAATCCATAATGTACAAAGTCTCGTCTCCTTTTCTTTCCATCTGTTGATCTAACCCATGTAGCCTTTCTGCGAGTACGTTCTCTTGCTTGAAATCACTTTGGGATGCCAGTATCATTCCTCTTACTCGTCTTGATTTCACTCTCTCTTTTCTACTCAACGTACCACCCACTACATTCCTTTTACTCGTCTTGATTTCACTCTCTCTTTTCTACTCAACGTACCACCCACTACATTCGCTTTATCGGAGTATCACACAAATCATTATTCAAAGTCTGAAAAGCCTCTTTTTGTTCTACGTTCCACTCATACTTCTGATACCTTTCAGTTAGGGAAGTAAGGGGGTTCAACAATCTAAAAAAATTCACGTTGAACGTCGGTAGTAACCTGTCAATCCTAAGAATAATCATTCAATTCTTCACTGCCTCACTCTTACTCGGGTCTACGTGATTGCGTTATGGCTGACCACGTGACTAAGAAAATACACTTCTACCAACCAAAACCCACACTTAGAAAACTTGGCATAAAACTTCTCCTTCCTCAGTGACTCCAACACTAACTTAAATGAACTTCATGTTCCTCCTTCGACTTTGAGTAGGTCAGAATGTCATCAATGAATACGATGACAAACCTACCTCAGTACGGTTTGCAAACCCGGTTCATTAAGTCTATGAAAACCGTTGGTGCATTGGTTAACCCAAAAGGCATAACCGTAGACTCAAAATGTCCGTATCTCATTCGAAATGCGGTCTTTGGAATGGCATCCACATGCACTCGTAGCTGATGACAACCTGAATGAAAATCTATCTTTAAGAAAGGACACGCTCCTCGTAACCGATCAAACAAGTCATCAATCTTAAGGAGTGGATAACGGTTTTTAACAGTTAATTTATTTAACTTCCTACGATCAATACACATGCGAAAAGAACCATCCTTCTTCTTCATGAATAACACAGGTGCTGCTCACAAAAAATGACTAGGTCGTATGAAACCCTTGTCTTGCAACTCTCGAAGTTGTTTAGACAATTCTTGGATTTTCGAGGGTGCTAGACGATATGGAGACTTCACGACCGGCATCACTCCATGAACTAAGTCTACGCGGAACTCAACTTGTCGTTACGGTGGTCATCGACAAATCTTCCGGAAACACATAAATAAATCTCGTACGACGGAAATATCACTCAATTTCGGTTCATCTACCATTTGTGTTCATTAAGGTTATCACGACTCCTTGAGTACATTCACCGTGAACCCGAAGTATCTCATTACCTTCCAATGGTATCCTAACCACCTTCTCATGACATATTATCACAAAATTCCTCTTGTATAACCAGTCCATTCCCACAATCACATCAAAATTTCCACGACTAAACGGTATCAACGAACTTCGAGGGTTATGAATGATCGAATAGGATAACAAACGAATATCGAATCAAAGGCTAGAATACATATAGAGGATTCCACATATGCAAATAGCCGTTTATCAAATGACATAAAACTCCTTCGAAAGAAAGGATACGTATATGTACCGAGACAAATGAACAGGCGTACCACGACAAATGAACACATAAAACAAAATATCGATACGAAAGACGAAAATTTTTATACCAATTATCGACT
>BQNB010176218.1:0-13083 GCA_026074375.1 Tanacetum coccineum
GCTTCGACGATGACATCTTAGTGGTACAGGTCTATGTTGATGGTATTTTCTTTGGTTCTACTCACCCTAGGTATACCCAACTATTTTTTGACCTCATGAAAAGTCGCTTTGAAATGTCGATGATAGAGGAAATGACGTTTTTCCTTGGTTTACAAGTTAACCAATCCCCCTGTGGCATCTTCATAAACCATTCCAACTGTGATCCCGTTGGTACTCCAATGGAGATCAAAGACAAGCTTGACCTAGATCAACATGGGTCTCTAGTCGATGCAACGAAATATCATAGCATGATTGGTGCCATAATGTATCTTACGTCTAGCAGACCGGACATTATACATGCTACTTGTTTATGTGCTCGGTACCAGGCTAAGCCAACCGGGAAACACCTCAAGGAGGTTAAAAGGATCTTTCGTTATCTCTGGGGAACCATTAATACGGGTCTCTAGTATAAGAAGGATTCTGGCATTGAACTAACTGGATTTTCAGATGCTGATTATGCGGGATGTAAAGACACTTTCAAGAGTACTTCCAGTGAAGCTCAATTCTTAGGCAAAAATATGGTTAGCTGGTCCTCAAAGAAACAAGACTGTACAACGTTGTCAACCATGGAAATAGAATATGTGTCTCTATCCGCTTGTTGTGCCCAAGTCCTTTGGATGCGGACACAGTTAACGGATTATGGCTTTCACTTCAACAAGATTCCAATCTATTATGATTCGAAATCAGCCATAGCCATATCCTGCAACCCGGTCCAACACTCGAGAACAAAACACATCGATGTTCGCTACCATTTCAAAAAGGAGCACGTGGAAAAGGGTACGATTGAACTATATTTTGTCAAGACGGATTACCAACTGGCCGACCTCTTCACCAAAGCTCTTCCCGTAGATCAATTCAACTATCTGGTTCATCGCCTTGGTATGCGCAGTTTATCTCCTCAGGAACTTGATCGTCTTCCAAAATCACAGTAATTTTTGTATATATTTTATCAGAAAAACAAAATATAAAAATATAAAACCTATAAAAGCAAATTACAAAATCAAAAAAATTCAAAAATACAAAAATAATCTACTTCGACATGTCTCTCGACAATCGATAACATTTGCGCACCTAGAAATGTTGATTAATATTAACACGGGTGAATAATTGAAGTTCGAGCGAGAGTTTCAAATGCTTTCAAAACATGTCATTTCACTTTTTTCTCTACGGCTTCTAAGTAAATGTCAGCTTAGGACTCGATCTCTAAAGAAAGGAAAATGTTCATTTATGGATATTTATCCTAAATAACGGGAAGTTCATATCTTCTCGGTCTTGAGCATTGTCACATAAACATTCAAAGTTTTGAATGCTCAAGAGAAGCACTAAGGAAATGATCATTAATAAGATAAATCTTAGCATAATTTTTCTGTTGAGCATAATTTTTCAAGATATTTTAAAAAAAAAATTCAAATTCTTTCAAAATTATGAGCTCAACAAACTCCCACTCCAAGTTTTCACTTTATTCTATAATTGAGGGGGAATATAATAATTAGTTCATTCTGTATGCTCTCTTGTTCTCCCAAGACTTAGGTAGACTCATGTGAATTCCGGACATTAACTTTTTTTAATTCACTAATAATTCCAAAATTGTCAACACATATGCAATTTTTAAGAGGGAGAATAGTTATTAAAATGTGATCAATACGGACTAATAATGGATACGATCTTCAATCTATAAGTGCGTTCCTAAACCTCGCATATGCAAAACTCTTTCATTATATGGTGCATATGTGTAGGGGGCTTTTTTGTAACTCTGGAAACTCTCAATGTCCCTTAAACGATTTCTTAGACACGTTGATTGATTTTTATCAAATGGTTTTATGGATCTTCATGGCAATACCCAAAGACCGACCAACTGTTGTTTCTCAAGGAGTTATAAGGCGGTTAAGGTTAGGTATCTTTGTTCTATGATCTAACCAAAACCGGAGGGATCTATCCAGGAACACTTCATTAGATACAGTAGAAGTCCTAGGTATGATTGAAAAATAAGTAAAGTGAGAATGCAAATAATGTCGACTGAGGCAGAGCTAGCACTGGAAGAATCCCAACAAGGTGTTAGTTATGAAGTCTCAATAAGCATTGAAGAGGTTGAAGAATGAAAAAGAATTGTAAGGATAAAGGGTGTAAAGAAAGAAGTCGGCCATACAACCTTAGGCAGAAACTGGGTCAATACATAATCTATCGGTAATCACAAAGATGATTCTGATATTGAAGACAAGACGTCATGGACCCAGTGATGCAATGCACAACCCTCCCCAGCCACTCAAGGTCTCTTAAAAGAAACTTCTTTCATTTCTTACGAAGATCAACATGTTTCTATCGACTTTCTCACTCCGAGATCGTAGATATTGAAAAGGTGGCAGTCCGCTCCAGCCTCCGATTACCAAATAACAAATGTGCACTTATAGAGTCTAGATCCATCGAGATCAATCCAAAATCTCATTAGGATACATTCCATGACAAACACTTGTTGAACATCATCAAGTTCACAAGCTGTTATCAAGAGTCCTACGCATTATCCTTGTGATAATTGCCAGAACATCAGAGTGATACTCTTTAGTATTCACAGTGATGATGGAAATCCTTCTAGAGTCAACATCAAACAGCTTTGCGGTAGGTGGCTTGCAAGATTCTATATGAATCAAGCTTGTGTCAACTAGATATCGATTTTGGTCCAGTATATGAATTGACGACTCAATCAGAAAGATAGTAACTATCTGATTTACTTTTACCGTGTTGTCAGCTTTGAGACGCTCCTAAAATGAGAACGGCTAGTGCAGCTGTAAAACCCTATCAAGGAGATTCTTTTGAATTCTACTTGATCACAAGCAGTATTTATACTGATTAACGAGGAACCGTGGTTATTATGACCGTATTCGATGAAGTGACAAAGACACTCTCGTCCATATATGTTTATCACTAACCTATACTTGCAGGTTTCCTGACGGTAGCAGCTTTTAGTCCATGTCGAGTCAAGATTCAAGACCTCATGCTCAATTGACAAAGATAAATATATGATGAAAGCTTAAGCACATGTGTCAAAGTCTTCCGCAATCTCTGATGTACAACACTCCCTAAAAGAAATATTTTCGACAAGATTGTCGGACAATAACAAAGATATATATCACAAGTAGATCAAGTACCACTCCTACCATGATGTGGTACAAGTAATCGTGTTAAAGAAAATGTTGAGGGAGATTGTTAGCAAGCTATCAAGACCTTGAACATGAGGGTGGAGACACAAGATCGCAAGGCGGAATAAAGAGTCAAGGATAAAGATTTTAAGATCTTAGTAGTCAAGATAAATCAAGGCCAAAGACCACAATATCAGTATTTTGTCAAAGAATATCAAGTTAAAGATCAAGATCCAAGATCACAAGCATGCAAAAGGAACTTCAAAATAATTCCTAAGACAACAAGGTTCCAAGATTCAAGACGTCACAAGAAGTGAAGCCTTATGTTTAATGACCACCCCTTAGGGGGAGATTGTTAGACCTAGTTTTATGTAAAGTGATGGTCATTAAGATTCCCGAACCTTTTATTAGTCTAGTTAATATTCCCGGGAATTCTATAAGCTAATTGGGCCTAGTTACGGGCTTTGAAGCCCATTAGATATCAAGCCCGACCTTGGAAGCCCACTTAAACCCAAGGCCGGCCTAAGTACATAACTATATAAAGCCCTCTCCTCATATGGAGATGGTCTTTCTTATTTTTACATTCATTAATGTGTAGCCATTTTTCTTTGTTATTTTCTCTCTCTAAAACTTCTCTCTCTCTCTAGATTCTCTAGTAATTTCGTGTGTTCTTGTATATGATTTGATAAGTTAACACTTCTAGTGTTTGTTCATGGTCATTCTTAAGGTCTAACCACTGTTTTAAGGAGATAAAATCACTTAAGAAACACCATTATGAAAGTAAACACAAAATGTGTGCACTATATCAGATAGTTTACATATAATTTAAAAAATTATCAAAAATAAAATCAAGGCTTCTAGTTTTTAGATATGACTTACTTATAACATCCTATTTAGGAGTAGTAGCAATAGATTTGACAACAAGTTCGTTTTAAGTGACGAGAATAAGAAAATAGAACATAACATCAGGTAGTTGCCATTTTTGTTTTTAAAACCAGGTTCTTACTTCACAACATGTCTTGGTGATGAAGGTAAATGTTTAAATGATATGCATGCTTATTATAAGATGTATTTAGATGCTTACTTGAATGATGAGGAGGATTAGTGAATCAAAAACACAAGAATACTAATGAAAAAGCCCAACCCAAGCTTCCAAAACCTTAGTTTAACTATCTAAACCCTTAAATCATCTTATAACCAATTAAACCAACTCTGATAAATACTTTTCTTCACATCCAAAATCTGCCAAATTATAATAAGGAAAAGAGAGAGAGAGTTTTGTGTTTGTGTTTGTGATGAAATGAGAAGTGTAGGTGTATTTCTTTGTATAAAGTTAAATTAGGAAGGTTTTAAAGCTTATTTATGGTCAAATAGTATCCTTTAAACCAAAACTATGTATTTTCATCTTGTGCCCACACATTGTGCCGTGTACATTAGCCCAAGAATGGTTTTATGGAGCTTTGTGTTGATAAAGAGTCACATGTTAGCTTAATACATAAATGATGTGTGCTTTTGTTTTAATATGTTGCACAACCCTTAGATAGAATGGGGAGGGATGGCTAGGAGACAAAACAAGGAAAAGGAATACATAACTTTTTGTATTTATGGTATTTACATATGTATATGTATGTATAATTAAAGTAGTATTGGTTTATTTGCATGCATGCATGAACGTAAGCGTATACGTAAGCGTTTTACGTAAAATTTGAAAAACAAAAGTGTAGGCTTATAAATTATATTCATAAAAGTCATATAACACATATTTAACGTAAACTAATATTTTTTTATTGTCGGTTTACGTTTAAAGTTGTTTTTTTAGTTTACGCGATTTAACTTAACGGTTTCACATAAAAATTAACAAGTGAGGTTTTAAAGTAAATAGTTTCGAGTTTATTGACGTATATTGGCCTAAAAATATGGATTGTCACAATATCCCTATGTTAAAAGAATTTCGTCTTGAAATTCAGTTTGATTTGTGTAACACCCCCATTTTTGACATATAGCAGCGGAAGCTAATCTGGGGTATTACTTCATGGATCAACATACATAATCATAGAAAATGACTCATAAAGAGACGTTTTAGAAAATTCAGTTATCATTCAATATAATCAAAGTTTTACAAAAACAGAGGTCCCAAAATCTACATGAAAACATAAAGTTTGAATGATAACAAGTTTGGACGTCCTCAAGTCTAATGCCACTCTGTGCCATAGGTTGCTCAATTACCTAAGATAAACATGCTAAAAGGGTCAACACAAAGGTTGAGTGAAATTCATAGGTTTATGATAAATAGTTGAATAAAAGTCATCATAGATAGTGGGTTACGTTGTTATACACCAATAAATAGTAATAATTGAATACAAGTTATCATAAGTGGTAATAATTGCAACACATACAATTATCATAAAAAACAGTATTATCAATACGTTAACATGGAAATCACCTTAGTGACATTAGTGAGGAACAAATATCCTCGTGGAAAGGTAACTTGCCAAAGTTAACCATTATAATCAAATATAGTGCTATTGGTACCAGAAAGTATAGGTACACCAACGGGAGTCGTCACAGCCCGATAGATCTATCCATAATATTTGCGTTCACTCGCAAGTGACTAATGGTTCATGATTAAGAAATATTGGCAGTGGAAGGTACTTAGGCAATAATTTATTTGGCATACAGTTGGAAAAACACTTGCATTCATGGTTTAAGCATGTATCCCCTCGCGGGTTTATAAAGTATTCAAAAGATTTAAAATGTGAGGCTATGAACTCACCTTAACAGGGAAATCTGATTGATGGCAAAAGTATATGAAATGAAAGTAACGGCCTCGTCATGTAACCTGAGGGTAATATGTCAAGTCTTAGTGTGATTGTTTATGTTTTCAAAACTTTATAAAGTTTAACATACATCTTACTTTGATTTATTAATTTATGGAAATATTGTATCACTGTTCGGGCTATCATAATTCAGAGGTCATGCAGTAAACGTTTGAGGAGCTAGGACACTTTAAATCGTAAATCTAGCAAACTCATCAAAACGTATACTCAAATGAAACCCCTCACATGAAATTCCCTAGTAACGTGATACGATAAGATTTTAAATTTCTTCAAAAGCTAGTCGATGATAAGTTACGTTAAATATATAACGTAATTGTTTTATAATGCGTCGATCGTTGATCAATAACGATAAATGTGTCGGGTTTTAATAAAATTGAGTCTTATAATATTTAAATATATTTTTATAATTTATATAAAAATATTACATTTTATACCTTTAAGAAATGCAAAATGGCAATATATACCCTTGGTTTATAAACTTTTACAAGTTTAGTCCTTTATATATAAAGTGTATATAATTTAAACCTTTAACTTTACAACTTGGCAAAACAGCCCCTCATAGATATAACTTTGGAATAATGACATTTTCAGCCCCTCTAGTTATAAATTTCAGAAAGTTATGATATATACCCCTATGCATGAAAACATTTGCAAATCAAGTCCAAAATTCATAATTTTGATATTTTGAAATCCAAAAGAGTTTTGCAGGTCATGGCTTATTAGAATAAGCTAAAATAAGATGTTTTAACGTAACAAAAGTTTAGAAAAAAGATTTGTTAGCTAGAAAATCAAAACGGGTCATTTTTAGGGTTTTAACCAAAAACGCATGGGTTTGAGGATTCAAGGCTTTAACAAGAGTTTATATAGGATCTTACAAGCCTTATGAAAGATTTAAAACAGATTATAAGTTTATGGAACAAGATTTTGAGCTTACTTGAGCTTATACGGGTCAAAATGAGGGTTTTGGGTTCGTACGCCTAGGAAATGACTTCAATGGCTTCCTTCTCTTATTTTCTTGGCTTCTAAGGGCTTTGTACTTCTTCCTTGGCTTCCTTACTTCTGCTAGAATATGGTTTTGTAAGGTAAAATGAAGTTTTGATGGTGATTTGAATGTATGTGTATGTATGCGTATATATAGTGGTAGAAACAACTTAGAGGCCAAGTTTACTTGTAGTAGGCACCAAGTAACTTGGTGTGGAAGCTAAGGGCTATAGAGTGGTGACCAAGGAGTATATAGGGTGAGTTATGAGAGCTAGGATGAGGTGTAATAGTGTAAAAAGGGGTTCGGTTTAACAAGGAGTGACAATGAGGTTTTTGGAGTGCAAGTAGCTTACAAGGAGGTAATGGAGGTGCTTGCTAGACTGCTTGGGGTGGTAGTAGGTTAGTCATAGAGGTTCTTGAGGTGTTAGGGTGCTAGCTTAGGTGTAAATGGGTCAAGAATGAAAGAAATATAGGTGTCAGGTTTGGTTTTTGTTTCGGGTTAGGGTTTTTGATTTTAAATTCGAGTTAGGGTTAGGGTTTAGGATAGATTAGGATTTAGGATTAAGGTTTAGTGTTAAGATTAGGTTTTAGGATTAAGGTTTAGGGTTTAGAATTAAGGTTTAGGATTATGGTTTAGGTTTAAAATGAAATTGGGGTTTTAGGGTTTCATTTAGGGTTTAGGGTATCAAATTAGGGTTTTAGGACGATTTAAGGTTTAGTTTTAGGGTTTAGAAGTTGTGCATTAAGTGTTTATACCTTGTGCTAAAGTAGTAGTAAGAAACTAAAGTGATTTAGGAGGTAAAATGACATAGTTTGGTTTTCTTGCATTATTGACTTATACATTGAGCTTTAGAAAGTTGTAACTTGATTTAGGAGGGAAAAGATATTCAAATGTTATGCATTATACACTTATACACATGCTTGAAGGCTTGCACATCCATTTTATATGTATACATTACATATAATTAGGGTTTTGATATAAACGTTTAACGAATAAAGTCTGTTTTGATATGACATTGTAAATGGTACATTAAATGGATAATGTACTTGGTAAAAATGATATTAAGATATAGACTTGACATATTAGGATGTTTACATGATGTAAACATAGATATAAATGGCATTGGTAGAGGTTTTGTGTGAGCTTTGTATTACTTTAGAGATGCAGTTAACGTTGATATGAGATAAAGCAAAATTTTCCTGTAAAAGTAGGTGGAATATTTATAATAGATGTCTTATACAGTGATTCATAATAAATCGATGGATAATTACATTGGTATGAAAAATTTATGGTTTGTTATAAGTTGCCTTCTGAGTGGTGAATGACGCAGAGGTGCAGTTACTATGTTGCGAGAGAATGTTCTTTTTAAATCCTCCAAAATGTGCGTAACAATTTGTTTTTTAATACAGAGGGGTCCCATATGACGAGTCTCAAACTTCCTTGTTTATACCACAAAGATTTTCGTCTTCAAATTCTACTCTTAATCACTTCGGCTTGAAGCTATACACTGATTTTGCGGTTAGGTTTACAATTTATGCATGGCAAAGTTTGTCTCTTAGTGGCTTGATCCGTTCCTATTGGCTTACGCATTAGCTATGATATTTGTGAAAAAAATAATCACAAGTCATACCGCCCCAACACGGATTTTGCGTAGTGTGTGATGTGTATGTGATGTGTTGTGTCTATATATAAAAAATATATAATATATATTTTAGATTATATATATATATATATATATGTGTGTGTGTGTGTGTGTGTGTGTGTGTGTGTGTGTGTGTGTGTGTGTGTGTGTGTGTTTGTGTGTGTGTGACGTGAGAGTGTAGTAAGAGAGAGAGAGAGAGAGAGGTTCAGTGTAAAGAGAGAGAGAGAGATGAGTGGGTTGATTTCTAGAGAGAGAAAGTAGAGAGAAAGAAAGAATGATTAAATTAAGAAGAGAAGAAATCACAAACCCTTCCTTTCCTTTAGCTTTCTATTTATAGGGTGGAAGGAAAACCTAAGGAGGGAAGGGGTATTTTACATAATTGCATACAAGTCCCTAAATATTGACTCAACATGAATTATGACCATGTAACCAACACTTTTCATGTCTCTAACAATCTCCCCCTAAGGGGTGGTTACTACGACCTTACAAAAAAAAACTCTCGAAACCCTAACAATGGCGACTACTATTTTGCTTATGATCTCCCCTATCGAATCTTAAACTACTGCCTCCTTTGTTAATCGTGCTTGCTATAGCTCTAATTCTTGAGTATTGTCTTCGGATTGATTCTTAAAATTGAAGTTCTATACAAGTTAGTTATTACTTAGGACCATAGGGTTTAAGTTTTTCGTTTTAGGGTTTATTTATTATCGCTACTGTTTTAATAGGGTTTCGCTATTGGATCTGATCATTTTATTACTTTAAATGATTGTTACCATGGTTATTAAAGTCGGTTAAGGGATTCAGTATTTAAGACTATGTCCTTGCTCTTTGGTAAGGGTGCTTTGTCGATTTAAGTTTGGCGTAGAACTTAGGGTTTCTAATCGCATAGTTGATTTTTTTGTTTTCTGTTATTGGAGTGTAATGGATAAGATTAGTAATTCGAATAAGAGAGAGGAGTTGGGAGAAAAGCCTATTGCAAGGGTGAATATTGAAGCTTTGCGTGTGCATATGCATAGCTCTCAAAGTTCTATTTTAGATGTGCTTCAGAATATGAATATTAGGGTTCCATTTAACCTTACTACAGGAGTTGAGGTTGTTAAAGAGACTACTACTAGTCTTGGTGAGTTACCTATGGGGGTGACGATGAACACTAGTGGTAGTTTGGATGGTTCTGGTGCGGCTTCAAACCCTAATATGGGTAAGAATGCCATTAATCCTATCACAAACACTGTTATGGGGTTATGGACAAAGGTAATACTTTAAACCTTAGCGATTGTATACCATCTAGTCAGTTGAATTATCCTAGCATAGATGCGTTACGTACCAAAATGGCCAATGAAAACCCTTATGCTAATCTGGGTAACGTAGGGAGGGATTCATTGGTTCATGAGGGGGACCATGTTAAGGTCTCGTTAATTGTTGGAAGAACGTCAAAGGTTATCCACGAAGAACCCTAGTGGAGATTATGATACGGCTGTTGTTGATGAATTATGGTCGAATAACCAGGATATTAATGGGAATTCGGGGGGTGCTTCTACTGTTCCAAATCCCACTGGATGGAATATGGGTGATCAATCATCATCTATGAAAACAATTGGTGAACCTGCTATTGTTAAGTTGGTAGATATCAATGCTACACCAAATTCCTATGCAGGAGCTGATGGTGCGAGTATAAAGGCCCAAACTAATGTCGAATCTAATTTTTGCTCCTTGGTGGCCAATAAGGTATTTGACGGAGTTAATATTTCTATACCTCGTAAAGTTGTCAAGAAGGTAAGTCTTTGGTTTGAAAATACTTTGTATGGTTATTTCATTGATAAAAGAATGGCTTTTTCGGTCGTTGAGTATTTTGTTAGAAATAATTGGGCAAAACATGGTTTGAAACGTATTATGACGAATGCTAAGGGCTTCTTTTTCTTCAAATTTGATACTCGGGCTGGTTTAGATATAGTTCTAGAAGGGGGTCCTTGGATGATTTGTAACTCCTCGATCATTCTTAAGAAGTGGTCTATGAACACTAGTTTACAGAAAGAAGAGATGACCCGTATTCTGATATAGAATAAATTACATGATGTTCCTATTCAAGTTTTCAAGGAAGATGGTATTAGCCTGATTGCTACATATCTTGGGAAGCCTATTATGCTTGACTCATACACGAGTTCGATGTATAAGGAATCTTAGGGTAGGAGTAGTTTTGCTCAGTGTTTAATTGAGATCAATTTGGAGGCTGATTTTATGAACTCCATTACTATAGATTACCTGATCTTGAAGGTCCAGGACATACTAAATAAACTATCCGAGTTGAGTACGAATGGAAACCACCTAGATTTCCTACTTGCAATATATTTGGACATACGGGTGAGACATGCCCTAATAAAGTGGTGACTAATCCGGTTGTGAATGATACTAAAGTTACTAATGATGGTTTCCAAAAGGTTATGAACCGAAATCGTAATAACAAAGGAAGTTCAGCGGGTAACAAACTCCCTAAAGGTGTTCCGGTAAGTAAAGGCTTTCAAGTTGGGAAAGATTTTGCATTTAAGCCTAAGGCTTCTAATGTTGGTTCAAATGGTGATAATGGTACCTGTGGTGAAACTAACCCTAAAGCTTATCCGTCTAAAAACATAAATGAAGGTGCTTTGTTAAATGCTATGGGTACTAACGTTAGGCAGCAAGATACGGGTAAGAAGAAAATATCTAATATAGCTTCTCCTAACCCGTTTGCTGCCTTGGTGGTGGATGATGATGAGGAAGAAGAGGTTGAAAACATTTGGGATGAATCTGAAAATTTGAATTTTCATGATACAGGGGAAAGCACTCCTGCTCAGATAGTATCCGATGTTTAGTATCGCTTCTTGGAATATAAGGGGTTTGAACCAACCCCCTAAGCAAAAAGAGGTTCTTTAGGTGATAAATGAGAACAATTTGAGAGTTTGTACTATTCTTGAGTGTCATGTTGATGTGGCTGCTATTTATGATACTTGTAAAAGGTGTATAGTGAGTGGAAATGGACTTCTAAAAGGAGTCTTTGTTCCAAAGGCTCTCGAATCATTCTTGGATGGAATGATGACCTTGTTGATGTCATGATTATGGCTCAAACTAATCAGGTCATGCATGTGCAGGTGAAAACGTGCGCCAATCATAAAACTTTGTTTTGTTCATTTGTATATGCTGATAACTATTATATTGATCGTTGTGTGCTTTGGAGTAACTTAATTGGGCATGCGGGATTGATAAGGAGTAGACCGTAGGTTCTTTTGGGTGATTTTAATGATTCTTTTAATCTTGAAGATCATTCGGCTGGTGGTTATGAGCCGAATGCTGCTATGCGTGAATTTAAAGTGTGTCCAAGCTATGGAGGTCGCTGATGTCAATAGTACCGGTCTTCATTTTACTTGGAATCAGAAACCGAAGGGTTCTAATGGCATGCTTAAGAATATTGATAGGATTATGGGTAATCTTTAATTTAATGGTGAGTTCCTTGGGTCTTTTGCTATTTTCCAGCCATACCATATCTCGGATCATTCACCTTGTGTTCTTCGTATCCCAACGGTAACTAAACCTAAACCGAAGCCTTTTTAATTTTCAAATTTTCTTGTGTATAAGGAGGGTTTTGTGAAATTGTGGAAACATAATGGAGTGTTAATTTAGGGGGATATGCCATGTTTCGTGTCCCGATGTGATCGCGAGTGGCAATCCTACTCCTTATTATGACTCAATCATTTCTACCTCTTCTCCAACCCTGACTCCCTTCGGGGATAGTGATTCTCTTCTTGAGGAAGTCGACGCTTTCCTCGCTCTCGAAGATGATCCAACTTCACCGGAAGTTGATCACTCTTATTATGACTCAGAGGGGGACATTCTTATTCTTGAAGCATTTCTCAATGATGATCCATCATTACCCCCTCCCACTCAAAGAAATTATTTGCCTGAAATTTGAAAAGAACTCAAAATTTGTGAAGCTAAAAATGATAAATCTTCAATTGATGAACCTCCCGAGGTCAAACTCAAGGACTTGCCTCCTCATCTCGAATATGCATTTTTAGACGACAAGTTGCCCGTCATAATTGCTAAAGACTTGAGTGTCGAGGAAAAAGCCGCTCTCATAAAGGTTTTGAAGTCACACAAGCGAGCCATCGCTTGGAAACTCTTCGACATTAAGGGTATTAACCCGGAATTTTATACTCACAAGATTCTTATGGAAGAGGACTACAAAACGGCGGTCCAACATCAAAGACGGGTGAATCCTAAAATCCACAATGTCATCAAAAAAGAGGTTGAAAAACTTCTTGACGCCGGATTAATTTACCCGATCTCGGATAGTCCTTGTGTGAGCCCCGTACATTGCGTACCGAAAAAAGGTGGTGTAACGACCCAAACCCGCTCCGGAGAGTAGGCCGAAACGTCATAATCATGGTGTCATATCAAAGCATAATAAAGGCATAAAGT
>BQNB010176219.1:0-13083 GCA_026074375.1 Tanacetum coccineum
ACTTCAGTTTCAAGTTTGGTATATCAAGTGTACTTCATCAGTAATCATTACAGAAAGCCTACAAAATTTGAAGATTCAAGAGATGGTTAACATATTGGTTTCAAGAGAAGCTTATTGACAAAATGTGTAACCATTTACATGTGACATTAAGGTGAAGGTTTTTACTACTGCTAGTCATTATTACTACTGCTGATGTGAGTTTTTACTACTCAAGTTCATTTTTCTTATTGTGCTTAATGGTGGGTAATTTGAGGAGATAGAAGGCTTGGATTAGAAGTGTGATATTGGTTTGTAGTGGTCAAGATCAAAGTTGCTTATATTCATATGTTCCCTATTGGATTATGGCAAAAAGGGAAAGAAGGCATTAACAGGTACATTTGGCAACTTATAGATCCTTGGTGTGGCATGGTACAAAGGAAATCTACTTAAAGGGAAATTTGTTTCATTCAGGGAGATGATTACATCTCAACTTCAGGGGACGCTTTGATTTCATCAGGCTTTATGATGAAGTTCATGCAAGAACATTGTTTGTTTTTTCATCATCAAATAGGGGAAGATTGTTGGGAATTATAGATTTGATGAGACAAAAGAACAAAAGAATGAAACAAGAGGGACTAATTTGACATTATGGAATTCTACAAAAGGGAGGATTCTACAAAATATGTTAAAGAAGGAAACAAGATCAAGATTAATGTTGAAAATAAAGATTAGTCAAACATTAATGTTGAAGATTAATGATGATTTATTAGTTTCCTAATTCAAACAGAAGACTAAAGTTAATGCTGATTAGTCAAACAGAAGACTGAAGTTAATGCTGATTAATTAGTTTCCTAATACTCAAAGATAAAGATTAGGAAAGTTTTAATTAGATTAATTAGTTTCCTAATACATTAATTATTCCTTTGTAAGTCTTATGGACTATATTATATAAAGATATCCATAGACATAGTTTTAGATATCCAGAAAAAGTGTGTATGTGTGCACAGAAAAATGTAGTCGACTAGTAAAGGTGTGTGTGTGTATAGGCTTGTGGTTCATTGTAAACGCCTAGAATAAGTGTTGTAGCCCCAAGATCAATGTTTCATTGATCCTGTTACTAGTTAGAGTAACCGTTCTAGAATTGATCATCTAGAATTGGGGCGTATAGTGAATAATATGAAGAAAAACCTTGTTGAAATAACTTTGTTCATTATGCTATTTCCTCTATGCATTCTTTCATGTTCATTGTTATTTTTCCTAGATAAGGTCTAAACAACCTCAAGCTATAAACGATCAAAGAACCTAACAGGTTATTAGGTTCCACAAGAAACACCTGACTTTGTGCCTAAACCAGCTATAAATGAACCCACTACAGTCAGTAAATCAAAAGTTTGGTCTGATGCCCCTATCATTGAGGAGTATAAGTCAGACAGTGATGATGAATATGTGATTGAACCTTCAAAAGAACAGAAAAAACTTAGTTTTGCTTTTGTTAATACTGTTAAGCGTGTAAAAACTCCTAGGGAAACTGTTGAAGAACATAACACATATAGTCCAAGTCCTAAAGCTGACAAGAGAGACTGGAATGGCTTAATGTCCAAAAAGATGGGTTTAGGATATGGTTTCACTAAAAAGTCATGCTTTATATGTGGTAGCTTTAGCCATCTTATTAGAGATTGTGACTTCCATAAGAAAAGAATGGCTAAACAGGTTGAATTGAACAAACAGAAGGGTAAGGGTACTGGTCAAGGGGATAATAGACCAGTGTGGAACAATGTGCAAAGATTGAATCACCAAAACAAGTTTGTTCCAAAAGCAGTACTAACTAAAACTGGCATATTTCCAGTTAATATTGCTAGACAAAATCTTTCTGGTCAAGCAGCAACAACTAGTACTGCTAGGAAAGTTAATACTGCTAGACCCATTGTAAATGAAATCAGACCAAGAAATAATTTTTATAAGTCTCATTCACCTATCAGAAGGCCATTTAATAAATCAACAGCACCAAAATCAAATTTTACAAATCATAAAGTAAATACTACTGGGGACAAAACAGTTAGTGTTGTTAGGGGCTATAGGGAAACTGTTGTTAAGACCTCGGCAGGTTGTAATTAGAGACCCAAAAGACACTATTAGAACAAAGTCTCCAAATACAATAGTGGATTAAACTCTAATAAATATGTTAATTTTAAAGATCCACTAGGCAGACCCAAGTCAGCAATGGCTTGGGTTCCTAAGAGAAACTAATTTCTCTTATTTGATGTGCAGGATGATCCACAAAAAGCTTTAAAGAACAAAGGAATTGTTGATAGTGGATGTTCCAGGCACATGACTGGGAATAAAGCCTACCTTGATAGTGGATCTACATTGATAATGAAAGCACAATATGCATTGTAAAGAATCCAGTGTTTCACTCCAAAACAAAGCATATTGAGATTAGGCACCACTTCATTAGGGATGCTTATGAGAAGCAGCTTATCCAGGTGCTGAAGATTCACACTGATGACAATGTGGCTGATCTTTTAACAAAAGCTTTTGATGTTAGCAGGTTCAATTTCTTGATTGTTAACATTGGCATGCTCAACCTATAGCTGCATTAGTTCAAGTAAGGCAAGATGGTAATTTCAGAGTTGTTGTACAGTTTGTAAATAAATTTGTCTATAGCTGCATTGGTTGAGGAGAGGTTCATATGTTGGATAGACAACAGTTCTTAACTTTTATTCATGGGTTATGCATAAATATGGATCCTCATGAATTCTCATATGTCTATCTAGTCTTTTCTAGTGTGCTTGTGAAGAATAGAGGCATGTTGTTGTATAATTATTGAAGACAGAGTTAGTACTGTTTGTACAACAAGTTAGTACTATTGAGCTTAGTTAATACTACTGAAGAAACTTTATACTGCTAAAACAAAAAGTTAATACTGCTTGGCTTGGTTAGTGCTGCTCAAAAGTGTTAACAATGGTTTTGATGCTTAGATTGGGTTAAAGATGCAGTTTGGATTAGATTTGAGGGTACTCAATGGAAACTAACAAGTTAGTGCTGCCAGGCATAAAGTTCGTACTGCTAGGCAAAGTTGGTGCTGCCAGGCATAAAGTTAGTGTTGCCAGGAAAAAGTTTGTACTGCTTGTTACCGTTACTACTGGTTGAGAGCATAACAGATTTTCATTAATTAATTATAATCGTTGAGATATTTCCGCCAACAACTTGTTATAGGGGTCTATGAATTGGATAATTCTTGATTTTTCTTTCTATAATACTCTTTCTTTAAGATAAAGACTCAAGTTTATTCAGTCGGTCATCTCCAACCCTAAAGCACATCTCTATAAAATATCAATTAACTTCTCTAAACCCTCATATTCTCACAATCGATCATATCCCACACCTCACTCAAACTTTTCAACGCATCTATGGATGATTTGGAATTTGTCGAACAACACAACATGGTCGCGTGTTTGGAGAAAACAGCAGGAAATTCATAATTTCATGAGATAGTATACTTTCTTACATCAAGTCTGATACATCATGCTCTCACTGTAAGTCCTACTATCTATATTTCTTATATTGAACAGTTTTGGAACACTGCTAGTTCCCAAACAGTCAATGATGAGAAGCAAATTCATGCTACTGTTGATAGCAAGGCAGTAGTAGTTACCGAAGCATCAATAAGAAGTTCTCTTCTTCTTAATGATGCTGATGGTACTGCTTGCCTCACAAATGAAGCTATTTTTCAAAACCTTGCATTGATGGGGTATGAGGGTGAACTTAATAAGCTAACTTTTCAAAAAGCCCTCTTTTCTCCTCAATGGAAGTATCTGATACATACCATCCTTCATTGCCTAAGTTCAAAATCTACAAGCTGGAATGAGTTTTCAACAAATATTGCTTCAGCTGTTATATGTTTGGCAACAAATCAAAAGTTTAACTTTTCCAAACTTATTTTTGATGGTATGTTGAGGAACTTGGATAATCCTAAAAAGAAATTTCTTATGTATCCAAGATTTTTAATGGTGTTTTTGAATAATCAAATTGAGCTTGGTGAACCTTTTAATGATGTTTATATTACACCAGCTCACACTTTAAAGGTTTTCTCCAACATATTCAGAAAAGGACTAAAATTTTTAGGAAGAATTACACCTATGTTTTCTAATATGTTGGCATCTGCAGAAGTAAAGGAGGGTGAAGGTTCAGAACAACCCACTAAACCCCAACCAACACCTTCTCCTACTTAACCTAGTGTAGGAGACCAACCCTATGTCACAGAATCATCATCTAAACCTAACAATACCCATAGCCCTAGCATGAACTTAGAGGGCACTGGTGGGAATGAAGGGGATCAGGTTCAGTTATCTAATGATAGTCCTAATTCAAGTGGTAACATATCTGAAAGAGCTGAGGGTGGCTTTGTTAGCCTCAAAATATTAAGCCGAACAGGAAGTTCGTTCATTACGTGTACGAGTCTCGGTCATTTAATTAGTTAATGTTGTAATAGTATAATATCGGGAATCGGGCTAGATAGTTAATCTAATCTTGTATATGTTTTGGGTTTAAACCCAAGCAAAACCCGAGCCCGGGTCCTAGTTAAATATCCCGCGCGTCATTTAACGCGACGGGGTATATAAACTCTTTTCTATTTAGAAAAGAGTTAGTTGTTTCATTCTAAATAATTTTTCCTTTTTCCTAAACTCTCCCATCTCTCTCTCTTTCTCTTCTTTCTCTCTCTAAAACAACTCACCTCCTTTCTCTTTTCTAGATCAAATTCGTGTATGATATATATGTTATGAAGTGATTACGGGATCCTACAAGCTTGAATCTAGAGGAGTTATTATCTCTTAGCACTAACTTATCAAACAGGGTTCTTGCTTTGAAGACTGCCAAGGATGCTCAGGCTGCAAAGATCCTTAAATTAAAAATTATAATTAAGAAGCTGGAGAAGAAGTGCAAGCCTAGTATCTCACACCACAGAGCATGGTTAAAGACTGTGAAAAGGTTATCTATGAATAATAGGTTGGGAAAGAAGAAGCTTGTATCCAAACAAGGGATGAGAAATGTCAAACCAGGACCTACCTTTGATGCCTTTGATGATCTTTATGCTGATTTACTCCATGGTATAGACTATATGGACACAGAGGAAGTTGTGACTGAGGGGAGGCAAAGTAAAGAGACTAAGGAGCAAAATGTGACACATGATACAGAGGTTTTAGAAAAGGGAGGAAGCAATAAAGAACCAATTAATGCTGTTAGTAATATAGGAGTTAGTACTGTTGTTAACATTAGTACTGCCAGTAGACCAGAAGTTAGTACTGCTACTCCAATGACTCCTCCTACTACAACAAGTGTCTTTGAAGATGAAGATATTTTTCTTGCTGATGCTCTGGTAATGTTAAGTGACAAGGCAAAGCTTAAAGGAGTTGAAATCAAAGAAAAGAAAGATGTTGAAAGACCTGCAAGATCAGTTTTGACCTTGAAGCCACTTCCAAAAATTGATCCTAAAGACAAAGGCAAAGGGGTTCTTGAGGAAGAACCTGAACCAGTAAAAGTAAAATCAAAGGATCAAGGTGAAGCACAAATTGAGAGAGATGCTGAAATATCGTTAAAGGTTCAAGCAGACCTTGATAAAGAAGCTAGATTAGAGAGACAGAGACAAGAGCAAGCATCTTTGAACTACATTGCAAATTTTTATGATGAAGTTCAAGCAAGAATAGATGCTGATCATGAATTAGCTATCAGATGGACTCAAGAAGAACATGAAAAGTACACTGTGGATGAAAGAGTCAAGTTACTTGTAGAGTATTTTGAAAATAGGAAGAAGCAGTTGGCTGAAGAAAGAGCAACTGCAATCAGGAATAAAACTCTAACAAAATCTCAACTGAGAAGCCTAATGATGACCTACCTTAAACATACAGGTAGATATAAACATGCTCAGCTGAACAAAAAGACTCTTGAAGTGATTCAAGTATTATACATCAAGGAACAGGAAAGAATTGCAGATTTGGTTCCTATTGGGTCTGAGGAGGATGAAAGACTGATTCAGAAGATGAATAAGAAGGTAGTTGGTGTACACGAGAAAAAGGTTCTTAAAGAACCTGACAGTACTAAAATTGAAGTTAAGCAAGAAGGAAGTAAAGAGAGTACCAGAAAAAGACCAGGCAGAAGACTTAATATGAAAGCAACAACGAAGTTTAGAATGCAAAAGACAGACTTTGATCTTGAAGAAGAAGAGCATCTAAAGACTTTTCTGAAGCTAGTTCTAGATGAAAAAGAAATAATAGATTATGAAGTCCTTGAAAAGATATTTCCAATCATCAACTAGGAATCAAAATTCTATCATCTTGACAGACATGGAGCAGAGTGCATCTACTACAGGATCTTTAGATCTGATGAAAGTTCTAGGTGGATTAAAACCTTTTCTGAAATGGTGACAATGTTTGATAGGCTAGATCTTGAGGAGTTATATAACCTGGTAATGCAGAGGTTTGAATCAACTACTCCAGAAGGTGTTGATCTAGTTCTTTGGGGAGATTTAAAGACAATGTTTGATGCAAATACAAAAGATGAACTCTAGCAGAATCAAGAAAGGTGGAATCTTAAGAGCTAGAATTTCTATGAGAATTGTGGAGTTCATACCTTGACACTGGAAGATGGTACTGAGATTCATATGCTTGCAGAGAGAAAATATCCACTCACAAAAGAAACACTTGAGGGGATGATGTCTTTGAAGTTGATAGCTGAGTCTGCAAGTGAAAGTGCTTATAATCTGCTTAGGTTTATTCAAAAGCAGATTGATGAATATGGAAGCTATGATAGAAGTGAGAAGGATCTTTAAGTGTTGGATTTATAACCACACAACAAATGGTCATCAGTTCACCATGTCTAACAGCCATCAAGAACTGGCTAGTCCAGAGAAAACGGCTTCTGGTAAAGACTTCTCAAATCCGTTAATGGCTGATAGTTTGCCAAAAACTATATGGTTCTCAACTCACCATGCTTTACAGTAAAGAGTTAGCTAGTCCAAAGCAAACAGATCTTGGTAAAGACATCTCAAATCCGTTGATAGTTGATAGATTACTCAAAACTATATAGTTATCAATGCACCATGTTATTGCAATGAAGCATTGGCTATTCCAGAGCAAACGGCTACTGGTAAAGAAATATCAAATCCGTTTATGGCTGGTATTTTGCTAAAAACTACAAGGCCAACTAAGTTGGTATTGCTGTGTTGCTGAGTTGCTGAGATGTTGTGTTGATGACAAAGACTAGAAGCTAAAGAATTTCAAGTTTACAGAGTAACAAAAGAGTTCAAGTTCATCAAATAGCAGATTAAAGAGTAGCAGTGTGTTTGGATACATCCTCCTAGTGTTCAAGAAGCTCAAACTTGAGAAACATGAATGTTAACATGTGAACATCATGTTTAGGGGAGGATTGTTGGGTTTCCGGAGTTTCTACAACTTAGTGCTGCTACTTATACAAGTTACTACTGCTAGTTCTACTTGGTGCTGCTGGTGAAGAATGCTAAAGATTCAAGAAAATAGACTAAGTAGTTAGTATTGTTAGTTATAAATAGTTAGTACTGCCAGTATATATGTTAGTAATGGTAGTAGAGTTAGTGCTGTTAGTAGTAAGTTAGTACTGCTAGCATATATAGATAGTACTGCTTAAGTGATATGCATGAGATATATTAGGAATAGATATGCATGATCACTTAACGAGTTTTGTAAGCCCATTAGGGTTTCCTTGGTGTATAAAAAGAACCCTACGGCACTAGTTAGATATAAAAGTTTCACAAATATTCATAGTTAGTAATCTGTAACCTAGCAGATTAATAGTAATCAAAGTTCTGTTTTATTCATTGTTCTTCTTTGCAGTATAAGTTAGTTTCCGCATAACTTATATTGTTCATAGTCATTGTTTCTCTTGTAGTAAGTTTGGATCTATCCAGATTAGCTACCACCCTTAACAGGCTAGAAAGATCTATTCAGATTGGGATCAACAAACAGTATCTGCAAGAATACACAAAATGCGATTGTTCAAGATACTAGCTCTTCTGCACAACAAGATGCCATGATAATGTCTGTGTTTGAACATATGTCTAATCAAGTAACTAATTGTAATAAGATTGATCTGGAAAACAAACTTGTTAATGAATCCTTAACCACTAAGCTTGAAAGATATAAGGAACGAGTCAAAACTTTTGAAGAAAGACTTAATATTGATTTGAGTAGTCATGAAAAATTGATTGATTCACAAATGGATGACATAATTTTGAATAGGAATGCAGTTAAGCAAGAAATTGACTCACTTAAACAGACTTTTTCTAAACAAGTCAAGGAAAAGGAATCATTATTGCAAACATTTACTATTTTCAAAAAGGAATCCAAAGAAAAAAGAAAATAAATACATCGACAAGGAAATTGATTTAGAAAATAAAATAAAGGAACTGGATAATATTGTCTATAAAGTGGGTCAATATGCGCAAACAGTGCACATGCTAACAAAACCACAAGTTTTTTATGGTGATACTCACAAACAAGCTCTTGGTTATCAAAATCGATTTTATCTTAAGAAAACTCAGTGGATTAAGCCAACATTGTATGATGGTATTGTGATATCTAAGAAACATGATGTGATTTCTATGGGTGATGAAGAAGAGACTTTGATTTTAAAGGAAGAGAGTCGATCAAAAATGCTTGCAAAACAAAATGATCCAATTTCAAAAGAAAAGAAAATTAATATTTCTCCAATTAATTATGTCTTTGTACTATCCACGTGACGTCGAACTTATAAATAATTCTATGAAATATAAGTAGACCGCAACCTCTAGACAAAAACCTCATCAACCATGAGACACATATAAGTGAATAGTAAAAACCTAAATAGTAAGCATTGAGCACCATAAGAAAAATCACACACCTTTGCTAGATTTTGACAAGTCTTCGTCACACCATTGTAAGAACGAACAAGTTATCTTTAAAGTCAATGTCCTGCTAAAAACACGACTTTAAGATATGATAAGAACACGCAGCTGTGAAACTCAACTACAACATCAAATAAGTGATAATCAACTGTCTTCGTAATCACATCTTCAAATAATCTCCAAAACAAGCCATAAAATAAATAAGAATAAACTGTTGTGAAAAACAGTTCCATCCGAGATCCAAAGTATTAAAGTACTCTGGCAGTACTAAAACTCAATAGAAGCCTAGCAGTATTATCCATCCAGAAACCAATAGCTGCTAATGTATACTTTCAGGCCCAAGCAGTATTAACTTGAAGTTCACGAACACTATAGCAGCATAAAATCATATTTCACGAACAGTTTTAACATTTAAACTGTTTTAATTCCTTGAATCCCAATAACAGTGTTAACCTTGAGCCCAAGCAATATATATTCGGCCCATGTATAAATACTCAGCCCATAAAAAATCATATAGCAGTCCAACACAATACTTGCTTACACAGACTCTCGTATACTTGGCAGTACAAAGTATCCCATGAGAAATAAATTATACGAGTAGTATTAGGTTAACTTTGGAAGTATTACGTGATATTCGATCAATATTAAGAAGCAATCAGCAACACTTACATAACAAGCAGCAGTAACAACGAACGAGCAGTACAAACATACACCTTTGGCAGTACTAACCATGGGCGAGCAGTATTAACTTCAACAACTGGCAGTACTAAGTTAGTAACGAGCGGTACCATTTATCCACGAGCAGTACTAATGTAAACATAGCCACGACCAAAAAAGAAAACCGAATATAATCCCTATCAAATAGGATTTTCCTTTCATAACTGATTCCATATTCCTTGGCCTAACAAAAAGTCATTATAGAAACATAATAAAATCCCTAAAATAGGACTATTACCATAGCAGATTCATTCTTAATTCACGTATCTATAACCAAACTGCTTCCATAAAATCAGGCAAACCATAATCATCTGTTTGACACACGCAACCACAATTTTCTCCTTTTGATCAAGAACCAAATACAGAAACTTGTTTCTTGCAACTGTTACACGCATGATATAAACATAAACCATACAACAACCACGATCTTCTCATGCTCATAATCACGAAACCATTTACAGTAGCAGATAACAAATCCATATAATCCACGCCATCAGGAACATAAGTACCAGAAACCCTAAAACCTTCACAATCTACTTCAATCAATTTAAGCAGCAATACTAACAATCACATATGCAAACCTGAATAACACCAACAATTACCATATGCAAAACGCGTTTACATTCTCCTACTCAGCAACCTTCTTCTTGCTATAACAAACACGAACACCTTCAAATTCCAAACCTGATTTCCATCTGCTTCGAATTAGGGTTTGAGTCGAGAACGTGATAGTTGTTAATCACGACCTGATGACAGCCTCGTAAACACTTCATGCTTAGCATATTAGGGTTTGTTGGGAACCCTAATTTTATCTCCTGCTGCCAAACATCATAAACACCAAAACCAGAAAATAATACACAATTAAAACCTTGAGAAAATAATACACGATTATCTCCTGCTGCAACCTGCTCTGATACCAATTGTGGAGATCGTTTTGCCCATCTAGGATTAGTTTTACAAACAACATTAATAAGCACATCGGAAATTATAAAGAATAGTAATGTTGTTAAACAAGGTTTTACTACTAAACATTTTATTAATCTACTACCCCAAGGTCAAATGATCCTTGGGGCTAAACTAACTAATACATATACTAACTAACTATTAGACTCTCATTGGAGAGATCTAACTATGATGGATATTTTAAACAGACGCCTATGACCCTTTATATAGAGGGTTTACAAGAAAACCTAGCTTACATAGGAAGCTAACTTAATTTATCACATTAAGTCCTTGTTGTTTCATCTTTCTTCAATTTTGCATATTTAGTTTTGTAATCATCAAATCTCAGATCCCAACATACATCTATAAAGCTCAAAACTTTCTATATGCCACTTGACTTTTAGGGTACTATACAGAAACTTACATAGTCGTTGAAATTGGGTACTATACAGAAACTTACATAGTCGTTGAAATTCCTAGCAGCTTCCTTCACTTCTTTGACGGATGACATAGTAAAAAGTCAAAACCCATACTTCTTCCGCTAACTGTGACATTGATAGTCTCCAATAGACGTCCGCTTTAGTGGGGATGAAATGAATTGTATGGTTAAAAAGTTAAAAATTAGACTATTTCAACTTAAGGTAACACCTGCAAATCTGCAATACCGCATCACCCTTTCCAACCCTATGGCACGACTATCATATACAATGGAACTCAACTTGAAAAGTGTTCAAGAATGCATTTCGAAAGGAAAACTATATATTTATGTTTATCAATATACATATAGTTTCAAAAAATTTCTATAGCGGTGTTTGGTGTTTGTTTAAGCTTATAATACCAAACAAAATTAAAAGAAGTATCCTTTAATATGAAGTTTACAATCTATTTAACAAAATATGTTTACTATGAAAAGTTCAACATTTTTTTACCTCATTTGCCTCCGATAAAGGCCATTTATACGAAGTATGTATGCTAGATCTGCATCAGCAGCAATGCATTCAGCAGACCGCATCAGGAGCAATCCGCATTAGAAGCAACCCGCATCAACAACAACATCAGTAGCAAGCGACAAGCTGCAACAGCAAGTCGAGTCTCAACTGGCTTCAGCAAGTTTAAAGGTAAACAAAAATAGTAAAAGAGCAAAATAAAACTATGAATGAGAAAATTTTCTATAAAATCTTCTATTCTAGTAGATATTTGCATCCCATTATGACACCACATAAACGTTTCTCAAAATATGAAAACATAAAACTCATAAAGATTTTTTTTTTGATAAAAATCAAAACTTAATCAAACCCAAATATTAACCATGAGTACATAACATTTAAATATACTTGTACTGAGGGGTATTTCGTTAGTTTGTTCATATTTGAAGCACTAACCATCGAGTAACAACAATCTAGCATCTTAACCAAAAAAATGCTTATTAAGCATTGACATTACCTAATGATAGTCCGGGTGCAAATTTATGAGTGTGACCCCCATTGGATATAGCAATCCTGCCATTGACATAAAAAACACATGCCATTGACATAAGCAATACCCCAGAAGACAATTACCTCCGCTTAAATCATATATCAAAATTTACAAACCATAACAAAACTCAAACCTTTTATCCGCTTCCAACTTGAATGAAACCGATCAAATTTTGCGGATAAATTCTATGAACCAACAACATTTGGGCATGAAATTAGGCAAGCTATTCAGCACCTTTTGGCTTCCGACCAATCTAGTAATTAACGACCTACTAAAAAACCCCACAATTTATAAAAAACACCAAAATATATAAAAAAACCCAAAATTAACAAAACCCTCAAATTATGAAAAAAAAGCTTAATTTCACAATTTTAAAAGAAATTGGACAATGATGGGTTTTTTCATAAAGTTCTTTTTTATTTGCATTTGCCCAAGTAATGAATGTTCAAATTAAATTATATAACTTTTAATTTATAACTGTGATGATCTTGCCAGAGTTTAAAACCGCTTGAATATAAAGAGTCGATGATGATGTAAATGGTTTTGAATAGGTTTAAGTCGTTGTAACTCCAGGGCAAATACTCAGGCGTATGGTTTATGATAGCAAATACACAGGCGTAGGTGTTTATGGGTTTTAATGTGATTGAGTCATAAATACTGCGAATTCAATTTTGTGTACTGAATCTTTATATAGATATAGATAATGTAATAAATGAATTATGATAATTTGATAATGTATTAAATGCTACCTTATTCTGTTAAATAGTTATCGTAATCGTAATATGTAATATAATAAGTAAATTACAGAAATTTGATAACGTATTAAAAGCTACTTTATCTGTTACTGTAAATAATTATCATTGAATATATTTAGTTCATTGAGATTATATATATTCAGGGTTCTAAAAGGCGCGCCATAGCAGCGTCATAGCAGGGCTATAGCACGAGACGTGGCATTCACCTTACGAAACATGCCAAAGCGTCGTCTCTAGGCGTGGCGTGCAATAAAGCGTGATAAGGCGCTATAGCTCAAAGCGTGGCGCCTTTTTTTGAAG
>BQNB010176221.1:0-13083 GCA_026074375.1 Tanacetum coccineum
TTGTTAATTCGAGTACCATGTTGAATGAATTTGTAATACAATATGATAAAGCCGTTGAAGCTCGAAGAGCGGCCGAAGAAGATGAAGACTTCAAGACCATGAACTCGTTGCCAGTTCTTTCTTCCATTAATCCGATTGAAGCAAAAGCCGGTACATCTTATACTAGAAAGTTGTTTGAAGTTTTCAAAAAGGAATGGGTACAAGCAACCAATAACTTAACTCATGAGAGTTTAAGCAAGAACTCTGATGAGATTAAATATAGAGTCGGGCAAGTGAACATCGAGAAAAAATATTGGCGAATTGTTACATTTCGCTTGTCAGATAAGGTAGATATCACATGCTCATGTGCTAAGTTTGAAACACATGAGATGTTATGCAAGCATGCCTTATATGTTTTAAAGAAAAGAAATGTTGAAACCCTTCCCGATCATTATATTTTACCTAGGTGGACACTCAATGCTAGACACAAAGTGGGTAATGGTTGTATTGGACTTGAAGATATGCATAATAAAGATGAAGTTAGTGCCTTAACGTTATGGAATGTTCATGCAAATTGTTCGAAAGCAATTGAACAAGCAAAAGACTCTCTTTCTGAGATAAAGAAGTTCAATAATTTAGTGGTTAAGTTTTTAGAGGAACAAGTTATTCGAAAAAAGTCAAAAGAGATTGTGAATGCATCACAAGATCCTTGTATGGAAAGTTCACAGGTAGACATGATGCCTCAAATATCTGTTCGGGATCCTGAAGTTCCAGTTACTACTAAAGGTCGTCCCAAAGAAGCTACGAGGATCAAATCTTCCCTGGAAGCACCAAAAAAGAGAAGATGTTCTTATTGCAAAGAGTTGGGTCACTACCAAACTGCTTGTAAAAAAAAGAAGGTGATCGAAATACATACTACTTTCTAGCCATTCGTATTTCCATTAGTTAATAATGATTTTGTTATCTATTTGCATCAGGAAGATGAGGCTTTACTAAAGAGAAAAGCATGAGATTTGTTGCTTGCAATCTGGAAAATCTTTTTGATGCAAAGGTAGAAAATGCATATATTCTTTCATATGAGCTCTTTAATATAGCATTTTGTTGTTGTCATGAAGTTACCATCTAAACTATGTACATGTTACATGGATGCTTTGAATACGTTTGTTATGGATTTTGGCTTGAGCTTGGATGGATGCTCTACTAAGATCTTAGGCTAGTTTCTTTTTGGATTTCAAGTATTTTTATATCTTTACTCTTTTAGATTGGACAGGAGATTGTTCTTGATCCATAGGATTATAAATCTAGCATTATTTCTTTAATTGTTGTTCTTCAGGGCTGCTACAGTTACATTATTTTTTTTCAATTAGTTGTTCAACATGGATGCTTTGGATAATCATGTTGATCGCTACATATACATATTTCTGTATTTGATGATAAAAACCTGTAGTTTTATGCTATTTATATCTAGGTGACATGTTCATTTGGCAACTCTTATGTGTCTGCAAGTTTTTTGTCTGCAAGTTTTAGTGGTTAAGGTTTTAGTTATGATGGTGATGCAAATTTTCTCATGCGGGCTGGTGTACTGTCAGTTTATGCATACTAATGGTCTCGTTTCATGTTGGTGTACTGTCAGTTTATGCTGGTGTTCATTTGTTACTATGTACACAGTACTATATAACTGCTACAATAAAAGCCAATCAAAAGTTCAAACAAGTAAAGAAAAAGAACCTGATGTTGTGGTTCAGAAAAATAGAACTACATACTGATGTTAAAAGTCCTTTTATTCTTGCCTTTCTTTCTCTTTAATTACTCACAAAGACTTTTTTCTCTATTTCGAAACACAAATCAAGAATCTTTTAATCGTTTTTATCTTCTGTTTATACACAATCACAAAACAACAAGCAGCATTTTATGCAGCGTAAATATTTATTTGGCAATGTAAAAGTTTTACTTGGAAGTGTCAAATTCTTACACTTATTACACTTCTTTCTAATGCTTAAACAAAACTACTCATGTCTCACTTCTACACATGCTTTACAATATACAAATACACAACCGAAAACGGTTAAAGAAAAAAAGCATAAATGAAGACGCCAACTTCACAGGCCTTAAATTGCAAGAAACCTAACTTCATCCTCTTTTCAAAGCCCTTCTTCATACTTATATCACAACATCAGCCCTTCATCAACGAAAATGTTTGATCATAATACATTAGTATAACAAGTGTGAAACAACATGCATCAGTAAGCAACATCATGTATTTGACTCAGCCAATAGAACATGCATCAGTAAGCAACAAATGCTTGAATACCATATGGTACTTGCCCAGAGGCAACATGGAAATGTAGCAATTGTGTTTTTAAGGAATTTGGTAAATTCTCCACAACTGAAGAAATAATGTGAGTCGCTATATGCAAATTCAATGCAAAAAGCGAGTGTAAAATGGTATAGGTCACAGCGCAAACCAAAAAACGTGTGTATAACCTGAAGTAGATTTCTAATACAGGACTAAAAGAAGATTAATGATCAACCTATGACATCCACATTGCACACATCATTAACTAATAGAATTTGAATAAATGATGTACAATAAATAGATGGTTCTATGCATAAACGAATAACATATTAACACTTAACTGATGCATTAATTGACACATTAACACTTAACAACATACACACCATTTATTAATCTTATTTGATAATGTTTATGTACGTGAGAAGGGTGTATCAATTGAATGAAATCAAATTAACAGTTAATGCATTACCGAATCATTTATTAACAGTTAACAATCAAATGAAATTAAATTAGTCACATAAAACATAAAGCCTCATTTTGTTGCACTTCTATATCCATTGAGTTGCAGCTGTCATGAAGCAACACCTCATAGTTATCAGCATGACAAGTTCATGTTTAATATCATTATAGACAATCCACCACCCCCAAACCAAATAAACAACCCATTCAACCCACCCCCCCCCCACACCATACACCCAACACCCACCCCCACAAATCCCCACACCCCCACCCCCCCCGCCCCCTCCCCCTTAACCACTGCTCCCCCCCCTGCCACCAAGCCGACTCGTCCTTCCCCTGCCCTCGTACCCGCATCCCAACAGGTCCAAAAAAAGCCATACCCCAACTCACAATACCTTAACCAAACAACTACAACAAATCCACTTTTCAAAAAGCCCTTATTCAAAAACTTAACACACAAACAACGGCGTCAAACATCGCCCTTCATCAAATAACGAAAAAGATTGAACATAAATAAATTACCAAAAAACAAGTGAGAAACAAACATGGCATCAGAAAATAAACAACACCATCATGTAATTACACCAAGCCAAAAGAACATCAATTTCTCTAAATCAGAAAGCAAACAAAAATCTTTTAATAAAACCCAACACAGTACCTCAAGACCATAACCATTAACCCATCTCCAAATCCAAATAACAAAGACAAAAACATACCACAACCACCCACCATATAGCCTAAGGATTTACACCCCCCATATCCCAGACGCTCCAAGTGTAAAAACCTGGTCCAAATTTTGACCATTCACCACAACAGAAGAACAACTGGATAGTCGCAAAATCAACTACAATGCCCCCCGTGCGAGTGAAAAATTGAATAGGACACAGCGGCAAACCAAAAAAAGTGTGTAAATCCTTAAGTACGAAATCACATAAAAACCTACTAAAAGAAGATAAATGAACACCTAAGACATCCACCATAGCACACACATTGTATAAAGTAAGAACAAAGACTCCAATATATAACAGAACATCATTAACTAATAGAATTTGAATAAATGATGTACAATAAATAGATGGTTCTATGCATAAACGAATAACATATTAACACTTAACTGATGCATTAATTGACACATTAACACTTAACAACATACACACCATTTATTAATCTTATTTGATAATGTTTATGTACGTGAGAAAGGTGTATCAATTGAATGAAATCAAATTAACAGTTAATGCATTACCGAATCATTTATTAACAGTTAACAATCAAATGAAATTAAATTAGTCACATTAAACATAAAGCCTCATTTTGTTGCACTTCTATATCCATTGAGTTGCAGCTGTCATGAAGCAACACCTCATAGTTATCAGCATGACAAGTTCATGTTTAATATCATTATAGACAATTCTATTTTCATTTCATCTTGTTTTCTTAACGGCATTTTAAGCCAATTCTAGTATAACTGATGCATTACCTGAATGGCCTATTAATGGTTCTTTAAGTTGTATAAATGATGTACAATAAATGGATGGTTCTATCATGAATTGCCGAATGACATATTAACATTTAACTAATGCATTAATTGACATTAACACTTAACAACATGTACACCATTTAATAATCTTGAACTGTTAATGTTTGTATGCGTGAAAAGGTTGATCAATCGAATGAAATCAAATTAACATTTAATGCATTACTGAATGATTTATTAACAATTAACAATCTAATGAAATCAAATTATTCACATGAAACATACCTTGGATGAACAAAATTGAAGATGAGGGTTGATCAGATTACGTAGGTGAAGGGAGTTTTTAATTCTAGGTTTTATGGTTTAGAAGGTTTTTTAATCAAAACTACGTAGTTTTGGGCTAGTTGGCATGTAAGGTTAGATGCATTACAGCCCCATATTCACTTTTCCCATTTATTATTTTGTTTAGTTTATATATAATAACATATATATTATATCTAGAACACGCGGGCACTTGAAACATTGAAACGCGGATAATTGCAACATATATTGATAAAGGGAAAGCGTTGAGTTTTGCGAATATGGGGATCGTATTATAAACGGAAAAATCATGACGAAATATATATATAATTTTCTACATTTATTAATGATTTACCAAAACCTCTATTATTTTGGGAAACTCGGAAAAAGGGACTAAGTTATATTTTAAAGATATATTAAAATATAACTATACAATAACTTGACAACGAACGAAAAATTATACGTTTACAATTAGACAACTGTTTTAGACACAACTCGTCGAGGAAACAAATAATATAAACTTATAAGGTATTATTTTATGTTTTATAATTGTCAGCTAGAAGATAACATAATAATTGTTGTAAAAGCTTTATAAACATCGGTTAACTTAATTGGTAATCTTAAAACGTACGATTACGTTTATACAAGAACTTTTTATTTAATTAAGTGGTGATTTCAGAAAACGAGTCAAACTAATTGGTTTAATTATTTTACTCACACTTATTATATAATACTTGTAAAGCATTATATACGTCACACTAATCTTCGGATTGTTTGTAATTAGTATATAACTCACGGTATGAGTTATATAAGGGTTTATTTTTCATATGTAATATATAAGGAATATATTACATACATTGTGTCCACTTTATTTATTTATTTATTTAACAACCACCAAACTATTACAACTTGGGAATCTAAATCTTTATCAACGGGTCGCGTTGATGTGACTATTCATCGGGGAACCCAAATATATTATCCTAGGCTAGTGGATCTTAGCCGTTAAGATTAGTTGCAACTTCTTGATCGAGCCGCTTCGTCTTCCGTTCGTGTTGTGCATATTAGATGCCTATCTGTCGATCGTTCTTCATCATCAATGTGAGTTCATAGTCTCGCATTTCAATCTTTTCAATGTTTTATAAACCCGCGAGGGGAATACATGCTCGTTTTACTAAGTGAACTTATTGATTTCTACTACATAAGCGTTACATGACTATTTTTACTAAAGCTTGATTTGTTACTACATGATTTGAGATCGTGAATACCTATATTTGAAACCGTGAATTTTAGACATGATTGTTTTACTACGGACACAAGTGTTTACAAAGTGTATGCTATCCAGATTACTGCCTGAATATTATTGCTAAGTTACCTTATTGCCGTGAAGTCCCTACTTATCATGAACCGTTAATTGCTATTGTAGTAAGCGCGAGTGTTGTGGATAGATCTATCGGGATTGACAATCCCCACCTTACTTGGGTCACTAGTTTGATCGGGTGCATTTAACATTGAGAGGTGTTAGGTTGTTGGCAAGCATCCTATATTCTGATTGGGGCACAAATCTAGTTAAGGCTTCGGGGTCATGAGCTTAGTGCAATAATACCTGTTATATATTTAGACTTGGTGAATGTGTTTCCCTTGTCTACCTTACTTGTTTTGGACTTCGGAATACGTACTTAGTCCACCATTACTTCGATCTTGTGGTCCACTACTGAACATTACTAGATTTATTAAATCACTTCTTGGATTTCGGAAATAACACTTTGAAATGCCGTAACGCTTCTTTTCTTACTGCAATATTTCTTAAATTATTTCAACACTGATTTTACTTAAACCTATGAATTCACCAACATTATTGTTGACGTTTTTGCATGTATTTTCTCAGGTTATTATTTGCTAGTGGAGCATTGGGAGCATTTGAGTCGCGCGGATATGTTTTTGAAGGCTTAATAACTTGTATACCATTCGACAAACGTTAAAAAAAATGTTTCTATTGCATTATAAATGGGATCCTTTGTAAACTCTGATTTTAATATAACGAATGTGAAATTTATTTAAACGTCTCTTTTAAGGTCGTTTTCTGTGACTTGTGCGTATGGACTATGAAGTCGCACCCTAATGTTACTATTCCGCTGCCGTCCGATTTTGGGGGTGTGACACCAAAGTGGTATCCCGCTGCGTGTTATGATTTTATGAGGGTGTTACAACTCACGTCCCAACACATAAGTCACAATATAAATTGCCAAATCTAGCTTTACAAACACATGTGACCACCAAAGTTTAAGTTGAGCATATCCTATTTGCACTATAAGGTCAAGACAAGTTTCTAGTTCATATATCATTTCTTTGGAAATTCAAATGTCCCGTTCTATGAACATTTCCAGCCGATCATAGTTCACACCACTGTAACACCCCCAAAATCAGGTCGCAGCGGAAAGGTAACAATGGGGTGCTACGTCAAAGTACAAAAATCAAGATATAGAAAACGACCTTAAATGGACGTTAAAAATAAGATTCATTCAATGTCATTACAAAAGATCAGAGTTTCTACGTTAGGTCCATAGTTTTGATAAAAAGACATTAAGAGTTTATCGACAAAAGTTCATTTAATTTAAGAAATCAGCATCCCTCTAATAGATTTCCGTCACCGGGCTCCCATCCAAGCTTATGCCTCAACACCTGAGATTATAAACATGCTAAAACGTCACAAACAAAGGGTGAGTGAATTCATAGGGTTTATCAGGAAATATGCGTGGACCACAAGATCTAAGTAATAGTATTAGATATCGAAAACAACATTCAATAGTTAAAACCATGTATTATTGCACTAAGCTCATGACACCGAACTTAACGTATAAATGTAATCAAACCAGGTAACTCGAGGTTATGCCCCAACACGGATACGATGTTACGGAAAAATCCTACGAATTTTCTCATATTACTGATGTTGCATAAACTTCCTACGTATTTTCTCTTCGATTGTTAAATGCGTCAATGGTTCATCTAGAAACCACAGCCTAGCGGGGATGGTCAGTCGATAGATCTATCCATAACACTAGGTATACCCAGCAGGTAATTAACGGTTCTGATAATAAAAAGGGTCTTTGCTGGCAGACAGGGTACTTAGGCAATAATGTAATCAGGAAATTAAGCTACAGTTTTGAAAAACATTGTGTCCAAAGAAATCAAGCATGTTAATCTCCACGAATTTAATAAAACAAGTAGTAGAAAAAGGAGAGCTCCGAAACTCACATTGAGTGAATGGTAATCAACAAGTATTTCAAATGAAAAATGCGTTACGAAGATCCGAAAGAACCTATCCAATTATAGGTGAGCTATATAGTACTAACACTTTGATTAATATATAGCTCATCATACTATCGTTCGGGCTATCATAATTAAGAGGTCGTGTAGTGAACGTATGAGGAGCTAGGACACTTTAAATCGTAAATCCAGCAACTCGTCGATACGCCACCCCGAAGAGGCCTCATCATTATGAAACTCCCTAGTAATATAGTACTTTGATAACTAATACAAACGTTAATGATGATTCTATATAGCTATATCACCGGTCTACTCGTTTTAGTGAAAACATAATTATAACAGAAAAAAAACTGTTTATAAGTATACTGTGGTAAAAAATGGCGTAACTTTCTCGTTTTAATCGTTTTCGCGCGTTTCTTACGTTCCACCCTTCGTATTTAAGTGAGTTATCAAATCTATAACATTTTTAAAATTTAGTTTTTGAGAATAGTGATTTTACTGTTCATACAGACATATATTATTTTTTATAGTTTTGTTATCGTTAACTCTGTAAACGTTCGTATTTTATTCGTTATAGCTCCGTTTTTTTTAACGATTCTTTAGTGTACGATCTCGTATTAAAAGTTATTTCATATTTTTGATGTTTTAAATATCACTTTTTGTAATGATAGTAATTTTTATAAAAAAATAGTTGTATAAAAGTATTTATCGTCGTAAATTCGTATATTACGTATCTTCTTTCGTTAATAAATCGGTTTTTTTCGAGTTTCTTATCATTTTGGATCGTCACGACAGGCGTTATTATTTTATATAATGTCTTAACCTACTGTATGATCGGTCGAATTAAAAAAGCCCTTATATGCATTGTTACCTTTTAATCATAATTATCTTCTTAAGGTAAACCTTTAAAACCCATATTTATTACCTAAACATGTTCATACTTAAACCATATGTTAACATACTTTTACATTCATTTTTCCATGATATATATAACCATATGACATAAGAATAAATGCATAAATTCACAAACATAAGCGAAAACTCTTTTTACATATTAAAAAAGTCCTAAGTGGTGATTTAGCCATAAAGAACATGTAAACATATAAAAATGATGAAAGTAAGACTATGAGGTTTTAGACTAACCTTATTATGATGTAAGATGATTGAACAAAGTTCTAAACCCTTGTTTAGGATATAAAACCCTAGCTTTCCATTTTAAAACCCTAGTTTCACTTTTCTTGATTAATACTTGAAAAAAGGTAATCCAATGCTTGGAAACACCTTAGAATATCTTAGGATGGATGTGTATAGATGTGTGTAGGTTGTGAAAATTTTTGTATGGATTGTTTATAGGGGGGGGTGAGCCGTGGGCTTCAAAGAGAGAAAAAGAGAGATTTTGATCTTTTACACTAATTGTTTTATGTTGTAAGTGTTATAACTCTTGTATACTTGTATTATATAGGAGCTAGTTGGTCAAAAGATGGCAATAGTGTCCAAGGAAATGAGAGGTGGGGTCTTAGGGTATGGGTATTGGTCATAGGGATGTGGGTTCTTTGGGTCAAGGAGTCAAGATTAAAGGTGTGGTTTATGAGAAGTGATGTACATTGTCAAAGTGAGGAAGAGTTTCCGTATATATCTTCTATTTCATTGCCTATAAATTTTGGCATACATATGATATATATTTTGTAACTTTTATGTATTGGGTATAAATGTGGGTATTTGTTGAAGCGTAGAAAAGTTTTGGTGGTTCCGGGTATGCCTAAACGTAATTTATCGCGAAACGTAAACGTTTTACGTAACCGATAAAAATAAAACATAATAAGTTGATTATTACTTTCATAATAATAATATAATGATGGCTTGACGTAAACTTTAATTCGTTTGGTGTCCGTTTACGTTAATTGTTGATGTTTAGTTTACGCGATTTTACTATATAATGAGAATTAAAAGTAAACGCGTGCGGAAAAAAAATATTATTAAAATAGATGACGTCGTAAAAGACCTGAAAATACGGAAATGTTACAGTCTCCTCCGGTTAGACGAGCCTTGTCCACAAGGCTCAGGTTGCAACACCTGAAGAGGGCACGGTTTAGAGAAGCGATGCGGAAATTTCTTCCGGAATTGTGTTGATAAAGAGGTGTAGGTTTTATGGTGACTACTCTCAGCATGGGCATGGTTCTTCCTGAATTATACATAGGTGATCAAGTTATGTATATTTGAGGACTAACGATGCAATGCTCATTTTGTCAAAATAGTGTTATGTTTCAGAGTTTGAGGAGTGAAATTGTATAACTTAAAAATTGAGATTTTAAGTAACATTGGCGAATTGAAAGGCCTCATGGCATAAAGAATGATGTATCGTGAAAAGAAAAAAGAAGTAGTATATTATATATATATATATATGGGTATTCTCATATAATACCAGTATTGGTGCTCAAGGAAGCAAATGAGAAATCAGGAAGTACGCAATAATCGAAGTGGTCAATATTTATATATCTGACCGATATAAGGTAAATAGTAAGAGGTCATAAGATAGACGTAAGAGAGCGAAATCATAGCCGAGTATTAAATACTCATTATCCATGTAATAGTAGTAGGTGATGCAAAGAGAGCTTATAAATTACTGGGAGAAGCTGCAGTGCGGAATTAATCGGATAAAAAGGAATTACTCTTATATTGCGAAAAAACATGGTCATAGTCTAGGTTTTGAAAAAGAACCTAGTTCTCTATGACCTTCAGCTCTTGATACCATCTGTAACACCCAAAATCATGGTCAGCAGCGGAAAGGTAACAATGGGGTCGTACGTTTCAAAGTACCAAAATCAAGATATATAAACGACCTTAAATGAATATTTTTGAGTGTTTAAAAATAAAGATTCATTCAATGTCATTACATAAGAGCGAGTTTTCACGTTAGGTCCCATAGTTTTGATAAAAAGACATTAAGATTTTATAAGACAAAAGTTTCATTTAATTTAAGAAATCAGAATCCCTCTAATAGATATCCGTCACGGCTCTCATCCAAGCTTATGCCTCAGCACTGTGGATTAAACATGCTAAAAACGTCAACACTAAGGTTGGAGTGAATTCATTAGGTTTATCAGAAATAGCGTATTAGACACAAGATCGAAGTAATTGTTTGGATATGAAACACATTTCAATAGTCTAAAACATGTATTATTGCACTAAGTCATGACACTCGAACCTTAACGTAATAAACTATAATCACCAGTACCTCGATGGTTTCGTCTTTTGTTGGCCCCAACTGGAGACTAGATGTTACGATAACATCCTACGAACATTTTCTCAATACGATGTTGCAAAACAATCCTCATTCATGATTGTTCTCTCGATTCTGAATATTAAATGCGTCAATGGTCAACTAGAAAGAAACCACAGCCTAGACGGGGGCTTGGTCAGTCCCGATAGATCTATATCATTCACACTGCGTATACCCAGCTAGTAATTAACGGTCATGATAAAAGGGGTCTTTAGCGGCAGAAAAGGGTACTTTAGGCAATAATTGTAAATAGGAAATAGCATACAGTTTTGAAAACACTTGTTCTGTCCAAAGAAATCATGCATGTATCTCCCACACGAATTTAATAAAACAAGTAAGTAGAAAAGGGGGCTACGGACTCAACACTTGAGTGAATGGTAATCAACAAGTATTCAAAATGGAAAATGCAGTTCCGAAGGTATCCGAACGGCAAACCTAATCCAAATATGGTCGTTTACAGTACTAAACACTTTGATTAATATATAGCTCATCATACTATCGTTCGGGCTATCATAATTAAGAGGTCGTGTAGTGAACGTATGAGGAGCTAGGACACTTTAAATCGTAAATCCAGCAACTCGTCGATACGCCACCCCGAAGAGGCCTCATCATTATGAAACTCCCTAGTAATATAGTACTTTGATAACTAATACAACGTATGATTCTATATAGCTACATCACCGTCTACTCGTTTTAGTGAAAACATAATTATAACGAAAAAATGTTTATAAGTATACTTTGGTAAAAATGGCGTAACTTTCTCGTTTCTAATCCGTTTCGCGCGTTTCTTACGTCCACGCCTTCGTATTAAGTCGAGTTATCAAAATATAACATTTTTAAAATTTTAGTTTTTCTGATGAATAGTGATTTTTACTGTTCATAACAGACATATACTTATTTTTATAGTTTTTGTTATCGTAAACTCGTAAACGTCGTATTTTATTCGTTATAGCTCTGTTTTTAACGATTCTTTCGAGTACGATCTCGTAATTAAAAGTTATATCATATTTTTGATGTTTTAAAAATATCACTTTCTGTAATGAATAGTAAATTTTATAAAAATAGTTTTATAAAAGTATTTCTCGTCGTAAATTCGTAATTAACGTATCTTTTTCGTTATAAATCGGTTTTTCGAGTTTCTTATCATTTTGGAATCGTCACGAGGCGTATTATTTTTATATAATGTCTAACCTACTGTATGAGGTCGAATTAAAACAGCCCTTATATGGCATTTGTATACTTTTAATCATAACTTTCTTAAGTAAACCTTTAAAACCCTAATTTATACCTAAACATGTTATACTTTAAAACCAGATGTAACAATCACTTTTACTTTATTTTTCCATGATATATATAACCATATGACATAAGAATAAGTGCATAAATTCATAAACATAAGCGAAAACTCTTTTTACATATTAAAAAGTCATAAGTGGTGATTTAGCCATAAAGACATGTCTAAACATTTTAAAAATGATGAAAGTAAGACGTGAAGTTTTTAGATATACCTTATTATGATGTAAGATGATGACCAAAGTATCTATAACCTTGTTTAGATAAAACCCTTAGCTTCCATTTTTAAAAACCCTAGTTTCACTTTCTTGTTTTATACTTGAAAAAGGTAATCCAATGCTTGGAAACACCTTAGAATATCTTAGGATGGATGTGTATAGATGTGTGTAGGTTGTGAAAATTTTTGTATGGATTGTTTATAGGGGGGGGGGGGGTTGAGCCGTGGGCTTCAAAGAGAGAAAAAGAGAGATTTTGATCTTTTACACTAATTGTTTTATGTTGTAAGTGTTATAACTCTTGTATACTTGTATTATATAGGAGCTAGTTGGTCAAAAGATGCAATAGAAGTCCAAGGAACATGAGGAGGGTCTTAGGGATGGGTCTTGGTCATAGGGATGGGTCTTTGAGACAAGGCATGGCTAGTCATTTATGAGTTATGTTGTACATTGACCAAAGTGGAAGAGTTTTCTTTATATAACTTGGTATAAATGGCTATAATTTCGGCATGTATATGATATA
>BQNB010176223.1:0-13083 GCA_026074375.1 Tanacetum coccineum
TAATCTTCTGCTTTTATTAATAAAATTGCATTTTACTTTAAAACTGTGTTTACGTTTATGAGAATTTAGCTAAATTTCATAATAAGCTCCAATAAGCTCTGAATAAGCTGTTTTATGTTCACTTATACTCTCTAAGCTCAAATAAGCATCCTCAAAGCTTATTTGAGCTAATTTGTTTGGTTATTCAGTTGGAAAAAGGAAACAAGCTTTTGGATGATAAGCTAAATCTGGAAGAGCTTATGGGTTTCTAGATTGCTTATTTAATAAGCCGGGTAGGTTAGAGCTTAATAGGTTTATGTTTCTCCCTGTTTAGTGCAAGGGAACAAGGTACACTCCCATTTTCTATTTCAGCTTATTTTTATGCATTAACTGTTCATTGCTTAAATTATGCTTATATGTGCTTATTTCTGTTTTATTTATGCTTATTGTGTCTTATTTGTGCTTATTAGTTCTTGTTTGATGCTTTGCTTAACCTGTTTTAACTTATTTTCATGAATCCACTTCTTAAAGGGCTGTTTGGCACAAGGGGTTTAAATGGGTCAAAACGAGTTAAAAGCTGCTTTGGGTCATTAGGCCAGTTTTAACATTCAAATTTAAGATAACTAAGTTAGTTTTATAGGTTTTTAAAAGTTAAAAATAAGTTTTGAGGTGTTGTCTAATAGTTGTCCAAATCTGTGTTTTCTTAAGTTTCATATAATGGCTTATTTGATTTGATCTTAGTTGAGTGCCATTTTGTGTCAATGTCATGTTAATTTTGAGTTTATTATGCAGTAGAATAAGTTTGAGTTAAGAGTACAATTGTGTTTTGAGTTTTCTGTCAAAATTATCAAGTCTTAAAGTTCAATTTTTCAAACTCAATTTAGATTACCCAAAGTTGTTTTTAAAGTGTGAGCTTAAGAGCATTAGCTCATTGGTTGTCAAACTTCTTCTGTCTCAGCTTATTTTAGGTTTTAAAGAATTTTTTTCTAGCTTAAATTTGAGGCTGCAAATAAGCCTATTCTGTCTTTCAAAGAAAACAAAAAAAAAGTGTTCTGAGCCAAACTGCCCTTTTCCTTAGTCTTTTTAATGCTTATTTGTTTTTCAAAATGTGTACTTTTTGCTTTTTCTTAAAGCTAGTAGGACTAGCTTTGACTGTTTTCAAGATTTGAGCACTAGATTTTTGGTTTGCTAGCTTATTTATAAGCCCAAAAGTGACCCTTTAGGCTGTTTGTAGCAATCTTAGCCCCTAAGTGCTTATTCTCTCATTTCAGTTCTTGGCTTGATTTCCTTTGCTTAATTTAGCTTATTTATGCTTATTAGGTGTAGATTGATGTTCTGTTTTGCTTATTCCCTTTCTTAATGCTTATTTAGTTCAATTAAGCCTAGCAGTCTAAGTTTTGTTTACTTAGCAGTACTAACTTAAAAGTTAGTACTGCTGAATTCATAAGCTCATTTCAGTGCTTAAATGTGTTTCAAAATGATTTTTTTATCTTTGTAGCTTATAAGATAAGCTTTAAGGCTGTGTAAGTCTCAAAGCTATTAGGATCCTTGTGAGTGCTTAAAATTAAGCTCAAAAGGTGCCCTATGGGCTGTTTGGCTTAATGTTTTGGCCAATGTGCTCATTTGATCTTTCTGTCTTTTTCAGCCATTTTCATTGCTTATTTTGGTTCCCTCTAGCTATTTAGGGTAGTTTTAAGTTAGACTTAGCTTATTTAGTTTTGGTATAAGTTTATTTGAGCTTATTTGCATTTTAGTGTAAAATTTTTAAGTATCTTAGCCTTTTTAGCATTTCTGTCATTTTTAGCTTAATCTAGCTTTATTTCTTTGCTTATTTTTGTTCAAACGTGCTTATTAGGTATAGCTTAAGTCTTGTTTAGCTTATTTGTCCTTTAGACTAGCTTATTTAGTTTAAAATTTTCAAACAGTTTAACATTTAAGCAAAATAGCTTATTCTGTCACCTTTCATTGCTTATTTGTGTGCTTATTTTTGGCTTATATAAAAAGTTCCTTTGCAAAAGTTTCTTATTTTGAGCTTATCTTAAAAGTTGTAAAAATTTTTGCAAAAATAAAAATGCTAGGGAAAGGGGAAGTCAAGGGTGAGCCAGGGCTCGAACCCCTGACCTCTACCCTCTCAACCAAGCATTTAACACACACCACACTACCATCTGCGCCCTTGGGTCTTTTCTGTTAGACCTTGGGTGCATTTGGTATATAAGGGTGTTTTCCCTTTTTACCTTTCAGCTTATTTTTGGCTTATTCCAGCTTATTCCAATAAGCTGGTAATCCCATTTTATTTTTCTTAGATCAAGCATTGTTTTAACTACTTTCCACAATTTTTTCAGATTTTTCCCATTATGTTTAGTATTTTTAATCAATTTATTTTATTAATACTGTTTTTAAATCATATTAAATAAAATAAAAGTCAAAAAAATAAAATTCTTTTTTAGAAAATTTTCTTTTATCATTTAGGACCTAGGAAAAATAGATTTGCTTTCGTAAGGTTAATATTTTGAAATTTCACTTTTTTAAAGAACGGGATTTCGTTCCCGTTCTCGTTTCCTTCATTTTTCAACTTTAAGTGTTCTCGTTTTAGGATTTCTTTAGCATTTCTTTTTAAATAGTCAAAAAGGATTAGAAATAGTTTAGAAAATCATTTTAAGTTTAAATTTAGATAATTTAGGTTTAAAATGTCGCGTTTTTAATTCCCGTTTACATTTTATGCTTACGTGTTTAATTTTCATTTCTTGTTTACTTGTTTTCATGCATTTATCTACTTGTCATTTATATTTAGTAGGATTTAGAAAACCCAATTCAAAAATCTTTGAAACTATTCAAAACGCGCGATCACGGACTTAACCGATTTTCAATTCACGCTTCGTCGAGGGAAAACGACCCGGGAGGTTTTTGAGACAACTTTGGTTAAAAGTCTATTTCTCGAACCCGACGGAAAGTACTTACTATACTATTATTTGATATAATCATTATATACTATATATATCTACGTATAGCGTATTCGGAGCGTATCACATCTTTAAAAGAAATGTGCATAATCAGAAACTTAACCATATTGGTACAAAAACATACCATTTCCTAACAGCCTCAAATGAAAAGGAAAGGCTGTAAAAGTGGAATCATTTCTTTATAGTTGAATGCGATTTGATATAGACTTTGGTTGTTGGACTGTTTATTATGTTCGTTAAAGGCTTGTTTTCTGTTTGTTTGGGAATAGGAACAACCCATTTAATGATCTTTCTTTGAAGTAAATATGCACATTATCCAAAAAATTTGCTATCCCCATTTCCTTTTAAGTAATTGAATATGATGGTTTGTGAGTAAATGAACTCTTTATTGCATGCTTTTATGAAAAGTTTCATGGCAAGCATCTTTGAGTCGTGATGGGAGATTGGTAGAAGATAAGGGAGATTAGGTAGCAGATTAAAGCGTAGTAGAGCTATGAAAAGGTATTTCTTACTTTCCTCCATACTCCTTTAAAGGCCATTTCAATTTCACTATCAGATTCAATTTGAAATTAACTAAAGTTCGTAAGATTTTAAGCATCACAATAGTTATTAATATGTTTGTGGTAGAACATTATGTATGAATGAAATTGGAATTGGTCGGTGTATCCTACAAATTGTTGTTGTGATAGTTGGTTAATTGGTGAAAGTTGAGGAAGTGTAACCTGTTAGATAGTTTAACTGAAACGTGTTTGCATTGCTTACATAATTGAAACTAGATTAGGGGTGTACTTTGGCCGGTTTTGAAACACATAACTGAAACGCGTTTGCATTGCTTACAATTATAGCGTCAAATTAGGAGCTGTTTGGACTAGGGATTGTTTGGATTAGGGGTATACTTTGGCCGGTTTTCATACACATAACTGAAACGTGTGTGCATTGCTTAAAACTCTAGCATCCAATTAAGGACTGTTTGGATTAGGGGTGTGACATAACTGAACTGGACACAGAACAAAACTGATGTCAAACCAAACTGGTCTGGTATATGTTTTCATAAGTTTAAAATATAACATGGTTTATTTCTTTCTTTTTTCATAAATGTTTTAGGCAGATAAAAATGTGGGTATGGTTTATTTTGTCAATACTAACCCACCCTTATACTAAACTATAGGGATCATAAATCATTTAAGTATGTTTAATTATGCATTTCTCTTCAAGTAGTTAACTGTTATGTACCTACAAGTGATATCTTCTTATGGAGTTTGAAAACTCACCTTTTTTTATTGGCACGGGTCAGGTCTAGCATAGTGCGTTTTTTTATCTTTTTATTTACATGCGTTGCCTTATTCTGTGTGGATCATGTATCTATCTGACCATCATTCGATGATATAGTTTTATGGTAGATACTATAACACAACCCTTTTATGTAGGGATCTTAACCAGGGCATCACTGCTGCAACCTACATTCGCCACTCAGTAAGTTGCAGGCCCAAGATGAGACAAGTTGTTCATGCCTTAGGAAATGGAGAAAATGATAAGGATGTAATTATATCATTTTGCCGTAATGATAGAACATATAACTGTTTATGTAATTGGTGGCTACTATAACTCTTCATGTTTTAAATGTCCTTTTATATAACCTTTGCAAATGGTGGACAATATTAGCTATGTCTAATTCAAACGAGGATGTAACACCATTTTATGTAAAGGATAGATCTGAATCTCATGATTGGACGATAAGCTTGCTCATCCATCGTCCCGCAGCGGAGCGCGGGCCGATATACTTGTTGTATACATCAAATATGATGTGTTGGTATTTTTGTTAATTGCAGTAAAAGGAACTCATTTCCAAAACACCCATTCCATCTCACGTGTGACTTTGTAAATTTAGATGAGTAAATGGTGAGACATTCATCATTGTTGAGTGGTAATATTTATTGTTTTTTATTTAGTATGTGAGTGTGTGTGAGGTATTTAGTGGAGTATATTTTGTATAAAGTGTGTATTTTAATGAAAGGTGAGTGAGTGGTGACCAAAACATATGAAAGGTAAGTGTGTGAGTGGAGAGAGAAAGCTTATGTGGCGCTGAGGTGGATGGCGAGTGAGTGTTACCACTCCCTTTAGCCTTATGATTAAACGGGGTTGAGACATATTTTGATTGCGACACCCTAGGCAAATCTCACATGGGCTATAGCCTGAATGCTAGGATCATAAGATAACATTCGCCTTATAATGACACAACACATTATGTGACCGACAATGGGTGATTTAGTGTGCTAGTATTTGTTTGAGTGAGCTACTTGGAAGTCGGAGGTCCAAAGAAAAATGTGAGCCTGCAAAAAAAAGAACAAACAAATGATTTGGGTATGTGGTATGGTATGTTAGAGTTTATTTTAAAGTTAGGTGTAATGGTCACCTTTTCTTTACTTCCATCTCATCTGCTGCATTAGCTTTTGAACACACCATATTACTTTCACTTTTCAGGAGTAGCGGTCACCACCTAACAAACCACAAAGAAACCTTAATAGACATCCTTCTTTAATAATTTTAGATCAAACTTTTCACTGGATTCCTATAGGGAGGAGGGATTCAACCATGAGGAAACTAACAAACATCACTAATGTTAACGGATAGACGTGGATCTTTCGAAACAACATAAACCCTAATTCAAACCCCATCTAAAACCCGTACCATAAGGACTCATAAAAAGTGGCAACATTATTCTATGTTTCTAACATCCCTGATTCATTGGACGCGAAAGGTCTTTGGAACGCGTCTGTATCATACGGACGCCTGGTGGATGCATTTATCGCGAACAAACTCTCAAAAGGAGGTAAAAGATTTGGTTTTATTCGATTTTTTTGAGTTAAAGATGAATCTGTTTTTGTTCGATCGCTATCAAACATATGGATTGGCAGTTTTAATCTATATGTTTTGGTAGCCCGTTTTCTAAGAGCCAACCATTCCGGATCCCAACCAACCAATAACGTGTCATCGAAAAAAGCTAACCCAAAACCAAAACCTAACCCTAATTCGTCATCCTTCCAAAACACCAAAACTCACCACGTGCCCAATCCGGTTGGGTCACATCTTCACATGCAAACATTCGCTCAGTTACTCTCAATGATCATGACCTAATCAGTGTTGAAGATTCATTAACCATAATTTTGTTAAAATTAAAAGATGTTGATTCTATGAGTAACAGGTATACGATTTTTAAGAATGAAGGTTTTTAGACTTGAAAATACATCATGTTCAGGGCTTTTTGATTTGGATTCAATTCCCTTCGTCATTGTCCTGTTTTAAGTTTCAAGAAAATGCTAGCATGAAAACCCTCTACACGTCAATCAAATCCGCTTCACCCTCTTTTAAAGTTGATGAACGCACGATTTGGGGTGAGATTAGTGGTTTACCTCTATATACTTGGGGTTCAAATGCTTTTAAGAAAGTGGAATGCATGTTTGGTAAATTTATGTTTTTTGGAGCCGAAGAATCCATTGCCATGAGTTCGGGTAGAGTTTGTGTCTCCACTAGATCTCACAAATTCATGTCTGAAAAGGTTCATGTTGAAGTACACGGGGAGACGTTTGAGGTTCAAGTGCATGAACTCGGTACTTGGAGTATAAGTATTACAAACACATCGCTTGATACATCATCCCATATAGACATGAATGACATAAAAAAGGTTGTGGCAACTGTTGAAGAAAACTCTGTTGATGATTTGAATGATTTAAACGATAATCTCTACGAATTGTCTTGTGGTATTAAAGAAGACGAAGTCCACATGGACAACCCAAATGACACTGTTATGGATAAGCCACAAGCATTTATGAAAGAAAAGGTTTGCAACGCTCCTAATTCTTCTAAGGTTGGTGAACCGTCAGATCCAAGTTACCCACCTGGTTTTGAGCATATGAAAAGGAGTTTCTCCAATACAAGTAAGTGTTCCACCTTTTTTGCTAGGCATCATAAGAAGAACATCAAAGGAGTTTCACTTATCCATGAACTAAATAGAATCATTAAAGTTGGAAAAACTCTAGGTTTTGACGTTAGAGGGTGTATAAAATCCCTCAGCAGAATAATTAATGAAATTAGTGTACATATAGTGGATAAATAAATATTCTTTCTATAAACAGGTGTGGTACGAAGAAAAGGAGTAAACGTGTTTGGAAAAAACAAATGTGTTTCAAACATAACGTTCATTTCCTTGGTGTCTAAGAATCTAAAATGATCCGCCTATAATTATTTCATCTTAAGTCCATGTGGGGCAATTTCAATTTTGATTACGTGTTTAACATGGCTCGTGGTAGATCGGGTGGTTTGATCTCTATGTGGGATCCGAATAGTTTCGTTGGTGTGACGAGTCTTTTATAATAGTGAAAGGGCAATGGAAAAACTCGATGCGTGATTGTTTTATGATAAATATTATGTCCTCAAGAATCATCGGCAAAGTCTACTCTTTGGAATAGAATTGTGGATTTCATGCATCACCACAATGGAAAATTCATTCTATTTTATGATATGAACGTTGTTCGTCATGAAAATGAACGGTTTGGTTCTATTTTTTCTCGGCGTGAAGCTGATAATTTTAACTCGTTTATTGATTCCTCAAGTTTAATTAATCCCCCATTGGTGGTCGTTTATACACTTGGATGAATAAGGCGTGGACTAAATTAAGTAAACTAGATCAATTTCTTATTTCTGAAGCAGTATTAGAGGCTCTTCCAGATATCCGTATCACTGCTCTTGATCGTTTGTGGTCAGATCATACTCCTATCCTTCTTCATGTATCGATATCTGATTTTGGACCGACTCCCTTCAGATCATAAATTAAGTAAACTAGAATGTGTGGTTACTTCGTGATAGTTTTGATGATGTTATCAAGTCGGTGTGGTCTTCTTTGGAGGAAACTAATGATGGAAGAATTCTTAGATCTCATGAAAAGTTGCAGTATCTCAAAGCTTCAATCAAACAATGGTATGTTAATGTTAAAAATTCCAATCGCACTCGAAAATAGGATGCTTTAATAGATATTAAATCTATCAAAAAAAGAATTGATGACGGAATTGCAACTCCCCTTGATCGTGACATACGTATTCAGCTTCTTCAAGAAATCGACAAACTCGACAACTTTGAAGCTCTTGATTTAATTCAAAAGGCTCACATTAAGTGGAACATTGAAGTTGACGGGAACTCCAATTTCTTTAATTGGCTTATAAAACAAAAATGTAGATCTCAAGCGATTAATGGTATTATGCACGATGGTGTTTGGATTTCAGATCCGATCCATATTAAGGAACTATTCCTTAACTTTTTCAAAGATTAATTCCAGGCTCATGATTCGCAAGTGATCTTTCCTCTGATTGTTCATTCAACAAGTCTTAGTTCTCTTGACTGCGAGTACTTAGAGACACATGTTTCTTTAGAGGAAATTAAGTCGGCGATATGGGAATGTGGTAGTAACAAAGCCCCCGGTCCTGATGGTTTCTCTTTCTCTTTTATAAAGAAATATTAGGACCTCATTATGATGGATATTTTAGAGTTTGTTAACTCTTTTTTTTGAATCATGTTCGATGCCTCAAGGTAATAATTCCTCATTTTTCACTCTTATCCCAAAGGTTAGTAACCTGATCTTCATTAAAGATTTTCGTCCCATTTCTCTTATTGGTTTTCATTACTAGATCATTGCTGAAATTCTAGCAAACCAGATTTCTAAAGTGATACTGAATTTCTAAAGTGACCGACAAGATTATTAGTAATGAGCAATCCGCATTTATTTTGGGTCGACAAATTCTTGACGGCCCTCTCATTCTTAGCGAGGTCATTGATTGGTTTAAAAAAGGAGGAAAAAAGATGCTAATCTTTCAAGTTAATTTTGTGAAAGCCTTTGATTCAGTTAGTTGGAAGTATTTGGACTTTTTTCTCCATAACCTTGGTTTCGGTAACAAATGGCGATCTTGGATTAGAGCTTGTCTTCATTCGTCTAAACTCTAAAGCATCAGTTTTGGTTAATGATAGTCCTACTTATGAATTTTCTATTAAAAGAGGGTTAAGGCATGGATATCCCCTCTCGCCTTTTCTATTTATTCTCGTCATGTAGGGTCTTCATTGTGCTCATTCTAATGCCGTTATCTTAGGTCTTATTCATGGGATCAAACTTGGTTTGATATCACGATCTCACATCTTTTTTATGATGATGATGTGATCATCACTACCGAATGAAATGTAGGCGATTTAGATAACATCATCCATATTCTTCATGTCTTTTACTTAGCATCGGGTCTCAGAATTAACATTCACAAATCCAACATATATGTCACTAAAGTTTCTGACGAAGAAATTTCTGATATGACTAGTAATTCAGGTTGTCCCGGGAATCCTTTCCATTCACATATCTTGGGCTTCTAGTAGAGTCTAACATGAATCTTACCTCCCGTTGGCAGACCTTGATTGATCATTTCCAAATAAGGCCTTCCTCCTGGAAAGCGAACCTTTTATCTATAGGGGGCATGCTTACTCTCATCAAAGCAGTTCTAGGTAGTCTTGGTATTTATTACCTCTCAATTTTTAAAGCTCTCGAGCTTATCTTGAAATCCTTAGAAAGACTTCGAGCTACGTTTTTTTGGTGGTTCTCAAGAATCCAAAAAGCTAGCATGGATTAAATGGTCTAACGTGATTTCTTCATTTGATAAAGGAGGTTTAAATTTTGGTAGCTTAAAGTATTTCAACCTTGCTCTTCTCTAGAAGTGGCATTGGAGATTGTATTCTTTCTTGAATGCTCTTTGGGTTAAAGTCATTAAGGCTACATGGGCAAGAGGGTGGATTTGATAATCATGGTTGCAAGTTTAATGGTACGTGGGTTAGGATTGTTGGTTCGTCTAACTTCCTTCACTCAAAGGGTATCATCTCGTTGAATTCTTTTCGTTTCCAAGCGGGGTGCGGCGCAGTATTCGATTTTGGAAGGACATTTGGCTTAGCGATTCTCCTCTTAATATCTGGTATAATAGACTTTATCATTTGGAACAAGACAAAGATTGTTTAATTACTAATCGTATTGAAAATGGACAATTAAGTTGGAATTGGTCTTGGGTCGATCTTGAAGTTTGTAATATGGCTTATTTAAGAGATTTGCTACTTAAAATAAGTCTTGTTACCATAACAGCGGTGGAAGATACTTGTATTGGGTCGATAGCAATTGACGACGTCTTTCCTGTTGGGGAAGCTGATAAAGATCACAATATCATACAAAATACTACACTATTTAGAGAGAGAGTAGAGAGAGAGAGAGAGACGCCTCTAGAGACAGAAAGAGAGGCATATGGGTGAGAGAGGAGAGGGAGAGAGGAGAGGGAGAGAGGAGAGAAAGAAATAAATATTAGATTAGAAGAAAGAGAATCACCACCCCTTAACCCTTCCTTAGCCCTCCTTTTATAGTAAGGAAGGAGGGACTAGGAAGCAATTAAGGGTTATTACATATTACATAGTAGTCCTTTCCTATTTGCACTAGTTAATCCCTACACTATATAAACTAGATAAATTGGCCATGTAATCAATACTTTCTGTGTTTCTAACAATCTCTCCCTAAGGGGCGATTACATAGGCCTTACATAAGTACATGGATTAATAGTCTTGGGTCTTCCTTCAACATACTCCTCTAGCCTCCTGAGCTGCTCTCTGCGTTTGAGTACCTTGTCAATCTTGTCAACCATCTCGTTTGATTTCTCGACATCCATATCAGTCCAGTCTCTTCCCTTCAACCGTTTGTTACCGGTGCCCAGCTTGTTCCTTTTCACCATATCAATCAGATTTTCCCGAATCTTTTCAAGTGTACCATCACAAAACTTCTTCACTTCACTTAGCTTCATTAGGGATAACGTTGTGTTGATTGAGATACACAACCTCTTTATGTGTTCTAAACATTGTGAATGGTATCCTTTGGTCGATTCCTTCAAAGAACATCATAGGTTTGGTAAGGTTGAGAGTTTGCTGATAACTTTCCACTCCTAGTTGAATATCTTCAACCTTGTTTTGAATCACGACTCTTTTGATGAATAGGAGAAGTGAATTGTTGAAGTCTTTTACAAATTTTAATGAGAGATGGTAAAGTTTGTCTTGGAGTTAGAGCAAATACATGTCCTCTACATCATTTAAACTGAGTCTAAGAAGATCTGCGTAGCTGAAACTCATACTCTTTATCATCGGATCTCTTGGCTACAATTGATGATAGGAAACCATAACCCCATTTCTTCTTTACCAATACATGAACAACTGATTTGATCCTTAAATATGAGTAGACGCTTCCTTTAGTTCTGGTATTCAATTCTGCTTTGAAGAAGTCAATTTTGCTATCTTCCTAATGGTGAATACCATTAAGGGCTTCAAAGATGTAACGATGAGTTTTTTTTCTCCATCTATCAGAGATCATATCTTCTATGCCTTGTTTGTAGTATCTGGCAGCATAGTGCTTGGTGATAGAAGTAGTGTACTTCTCTTCCGTGCTCAGACACATAAGGTAGTAGAAATCATTGTTGTAGAAAGAAGGATGTCGCTTTGTATTTTTGGACATGTGTCGTTCAAACGATCTGGGTTTTGACACTTCATCTTCATCACTGTTCCACTTTGCTTCTGTTAACACTGCTGCTTTGAGTTGATCAACATGGTATTCGAGTTCTACATCATTTTGGTACTGTTGCTTTAGCCTTTCTAGTCCTGCACCTTCAAGATCTGCTATTGTAAGCTCATCCTTCTAGATGGATGCTTTAATCTTTTTTGCTATTGCGATAGAAAATGGTCTAAGAATATGATTCTTATTTTGATTAATATCTTATTTCAAGAGTAAATCGAACCATGTCGTTCTCCTTTTAGCATTAGTTGACCACGACTTCTTTGGAAACCATTCTGGATTGGGATGATTCCGAACATATTCATCTTCTTGGTCTAGGGGTTGGATGGTAGGAGTGTCAACTTGTGCATGAATCACGAGAGATTTGTTTCACCTTGATGATCTTGAAGAAAGTTCGTCAACATCCTTTCGACGTTTCTTCTTGTTCTCCCCTCACGATTATTAAGAGAATCTTAATTGTCGTGAGACCTCTTGTGAAAGTATAGTTCTGCATCTTGAGCATTAATTGCATCATGATCTAGACAGATGGATTCATATAGAGTGTCATAAAGCTTCTGATTAGTAGGATGAGTCGTATTTGACTTGCTCACGTGAATTTGGTTCAACAGCTTTAACTTTAAATCTATTTCTGAGAGATCATCAGTGGAGGTGGATGATTGAGTGAATAGATTGATTTGGTTGTTTTTCATAACATCGAGCACAGAGGTGTTAAGACGAGGCCTGACATAGTTTACAACGACTTTCGGGACATGAGTAGGTAGAAGCTTTTTCATTTTTATCAGAACTTTAGCTTGGACAGCTTTTTCAAATGCTTTAGAAATGTTGAAATTTGTAAGAGCTTCCAGCTTCTGATCATATTCTCTGAATTTTTGTGCATTTGGCTTCTTGAAGTTGATTTTCCTCATATTCTTTTTCGCCTTTTGCATAAGCTTCTTTGCTTTGGCTTGGAGTAAGCTTGGTTGGGGATATGTTGTAGGATAGGACGTTTTAGTTGCTGGTAGAGATGATAAATGATGAGCATTCTCGTCTAGGAACATTTCCTGTAGTAAAGTTTTTGTTACTAGAACATCTACATGTGTACTAAGTGGTACTTCAGATACACCTGATATATAGCTTGTTAGCTCAGGATTTCCCTCTGGGTTATGCATCACTGAGGTTGTTTGAGCATCAGTATACACTAGAAGATTCATAAAATCCGTCAATTCATTTGCATGTGTTTCATCTAGCAAGGTTTGAATGAAGTCTAGAGAGGAACTTGTAACTTTCGGACTGAGGTATGTAGAATTGAGTGTAGCAGTAGACTTGTTATGCATGAATACTCTATACCCTGCAACATCATCATATCCGTTTGGATTATCATCAGATAAATCCATATCAGATTTGTCAGCATCATCAGTTTCATTTGCACTTTCCTCTGTTTTGTTTGAACTTGAAGAGTGAATTTTAGCTTCACTATCATTATCTGATGAATCATAGTATTTGTTGTGAGCAACACTCGATCCTTCTCCTGCAACTGCTTGCTTC
>BQNB010176224.1:0-13083 GCA_026074375.1 Tanacetum coccineum
TAAAATGTATCTCTAAAAGTTCTAAGTTACTCTACACTTGGGATCTCCTTTTATAGAAATACAAGGAGCCCTTTACAATGATATCAGCCTATCATTTAGGTTCAGTTACAATTCAAATATAAATATCCGAAATACTCTCCATGCATTCTTATCTTCAGTTCATCAGCTTTGACCATTTAGCAGTACTAACTTCTACTACTAGCAGTATTAAGTAACCTTGGCAGTACTAACTTTGTACTGGCAGTACTAACTCCTTTAGTACTGTTGGCAGTATTAAGTCATATGAAGATTTATTCCTAACATAAGCATCATTTTCAAGTGAGAAACTTGAGAAAAGTGAAGTTAGGAAGCTTGGCTAGAAAGACAGTAGGAATTGCATTATGGAGTCTTCGATTCTTAATTTCATACTTTTGTTGTTTTGTCTTATGATGACATTTATTTCGGATTTTATTTTCATGTCTATGTATTTTGTGTGTGCGATTAACCTTAATACAAGACCCCTCTTGTGTTTGGTATCGTCATAACACTTGGTGTTAATATAATGCATTTTAGACATTCTCTATTGTTGACATCAATGTATGTGATGATGACTATCTTGTTACGCCTCGTGTTTCCGCCTTGGCGGGGTGTGATAGATTGGTATCAGAGCCATTGGTTATAGAGAAATAGGTGGTTTGACCTAGACTATAACCCATGAATTCTTCGTATAGCTGCATAATAGGATTTATGTGTTTAGCTATCTAGGCATTTTGTTTTCTTGCATTTTCCTGAGTTTTATTTCGACCCACGGGCTACTCGATATCAGAAGATCTAGAAGAGGAGCCAATTGAGGAGGAGCCTCTCGAGAAACCGAATGAGGAAGGTTAGTTATAAGAGTCGGAGAAGGAGGCTGACTCAGATCTCTTGTCGGATGCTCGTGGCAGGCATGGACTCGCGGAGTCGAGTGACTCTTGCGAAAGCAAAGTCAAACCCAAGCGAGGCCAGCATAAGTTTATCTTGTTTTTTACCTTGACACGTTGCTATCGATTATTTCTTTCGGATATTACGTATTTTAGGCGCTTCGAGACCATCATTTTCTTATTGTCGTTTTCAATTTTACCTATATATAAATAAATATTGCTTTAATAGAGCATCATTTTGTGGAGTCAAGTAAGAGGTGCAATGTGGTATATGTGCATATATGTGTTATCATTGAGATGTGTAGTCTTGGAAGCAAGTACACGTATGAAAGGATGCACTTATAATTATGGGAGGCCAACATAATTATAAAGGCATCACACACGTAGACTTGTGACCATGATTGCATTGATCGGTGTTTGTTTGTAAGGTGGTAGTGTAAGATGTTGTGATAAGGATAGTTGTATAGTTAGGGGATTCTTCTCTTACCTAATGTGTGATTTTATTGGGCTTAGTTGCGTAGTCAACAAGTTCCCTTTCTGCCTAATGATTACGAATATATTAGATACCTCTTATTACAACTATTATTACGATTATTAAGTTTGTTCGTCTGCTCGAATATTCGCTCGGATATATAACCCTCATTTTAGCATTCCTTGTTCGTACCATGTCGGTATGCATGATTTAACGTTTCTATTCGGCGTATTGGTGAATATTGTTTGTTTGGATCTGCTTTTTTGGATATTGGTACGTTTCAATGTTTCTTTTGTTGTATTGATTACTTGTATGAGTACCAAAATTTTCTTTTAAGCACTAATTGTTCCTAACATATTAGTACGGATCATTACTCCGTTCTTTATATATCTTTTGGTTTTGGTAACATGCTGCGACATGTTAGTACCAACACTTTTCAATGGTTGTTCTTTTGATCGTGAGTACGGATGAGTCTTCATGTTCTTCCCTTTTGGTTTGTAATGTCTTTGTATGAATTTCTCTTGTGCGTGTTCGCTTCACTGTTATTTTGACTATATGGTTCCCGGTATTTTCTTTCGCTTTCAAATAATAAAATTGTGTTAAAGTCGTTACGGTATCATACAATCCCTTTTGGTATTACGATGTCCTTTGTTTGAGTAATATAATTATATTGATATCGAGTTATGAAAATCCTTTTGAAGTATATCTTGATGGTGTTTGGGGAAAAACTATTTTTGAAATGATCTTATGAATACGTTATGACATCGCTTTTATGTTAATGTCTCTTTATGAAAACTATGTTTACAATGATTTTTATAAAACGATGGTGACTCGCGTGATCTTCTCCTTTTTATATTAAAAATATTAAATATAATAAATTATAATTTATAACAAGGATCAGGATCCACAAAAATCAATGAAACCGGAAGTAGTATAGAGTGTTTCCGGGTCGTTATGTCCTAACGAGGCTTGAATGGAAAATCGAATGACGAATTGATAATCGAAGTTTGAATATGACAAGGAAATGATTGGGCAATAAACCTAATAGGCAAATGCACACAATGATAAGAAGAGAAAAATTAGCTAGAACAAGGGGCATAAATGCTAGAAATGGTAAAATACACTTACAACTTTTAAAACTAAGACACAAATAAGCTCATATAAAACTTAAGAACAAGAACCAAATAGCTAGACTACCCTAAGTTAAGCTAATTCAGCAAGCAATTTAGCCAAGTTAAACAAGAAAAACTCAGCAGTACTAACCACAGTACTAACAATACTAACTTGGAGTTAGTACTGCTAGCTTTGAGTTAATACTGCTGGCTCTAGAGTTAGTACTGTTAGCTTTAACAAAACACAATGAATAAGAAATAAGCAAATTAAGCTAAAAAGATATTTATATACCCCTAATAAGCACTTAGGCATAAGAAATAATCAACTGGTATAAACTAAAATGGCAATAAGCTAAAAACTAAAAAAATCACGATAAAACTATTGAAATTAATTGAAATGGGCAAACAAGCCTTTAAATATTCTCTACTAAAGACATAAAGGAAATTGGTTTTATCTTCTCTAAATAGCTAAGCAAATCTTAATAAGCAAAAAAATAAAAAGCTGATAAGCTAAAATAACTAAAGTACTACACGTTTTAACTACTAGTATAACTTATAGAGTTTGTACTGCTTAGCTTTGAGTTATTTCTGCTAGTTGGAAAAGCCCAAAAGAAACTGCAGAGGTACTTAACTTTGGGTTAGTATTACTAGTTGAAATACCCTGAAAGTTTTCAAAAATCATTTTTTATCTTAATTCAAGCTATTTGATCCTTAATTTGTTAAAAAAATATTATCAAATAACAAAATATAGGAACTTTCAGCAGGTTTTTAACTCAATAATAAGCAATTAATAAGACTAAATCAATCTAACAGTTTAAAACTCATAACTAACAGTACTAACTGATAAATCGTGCCACAAGTCATTTTTAAACTAAACTAGACTAAGCAAAGATAAGCACTAAACATCGTAATAATAGCATAAATAAGCAAATATAAGTAACAAATAAGCACTAATAGCAGTTCTGCAGTAAATAAGCCAAATAAGAAAAATAAAAAACTTACATACTACCGTGCTCAAAACAGGGTTAAAAAGAGTCGACAAGCTCTAGCTTGTATGAAGCAAGCTTTAGTGAGAGTCCATAAGCCCATCTCAGAACTGGCTTATCTTCTCTTACGACTGTGGTATATTCGAGGTGAGATTTTTTCTTTTTTTCCTTAACTTTTTTAGCCTTTTTTAGTTTATTAATGGAAACATGCTTACTAATCTAAGCTTGAGTGAGTGCTTCTTAACACTTTGTAAACACAAATCAAAACTTAAGTAGTTTGAAAATTTAAAAAACTTGCTTTTTAAATCATAAATTTCAAACTTTTAAGTATTTAGTTTAAAAAGAGTAAAGGCTGTAAAATTAAACTGGATAAATGCAAATATTGATTTAATAAAATTACAATAAAATTTAGATAAGCTAAGATTTTTTAAGATCTCTTATAAGGTTTATCAATAATGGCTCTATTTATAGCAAGGTCTTCTCTTCTTGGATATGCCCAGGGGTAATTTTTTGGGGTGTTTTTTTTTTTTTTTTTTCTTTGTGAGTGAATTCATGGGGTTTTAGTTGCGTGAGGGTCTTGTTAAAAGTAATCTCAGCACATTCAATTCTTCTTGTGCTTCTTTTTGAGTCATCCTAACCATTTGAACATTACTTGAAAATGGTGAAGGTTTGCCAACATGGCAATTATAATAGGCTGGGAGGAGATAGTGGAGGAGGGGGAAATGTTTTATCCAGTGGTTTTGTTGCAATGGTTTTGCAACGGTAAAAGAAGGTGAAGGAAACCCATGTTGAGTTGTATTTGGGTTTTTGTTGGGCGCAGGAAAAATGGTTTGGGCAACGTGGTAGTTTTGGCCCCTAATCTCTTATAACTTCATTGTAAAACTTCGCCCCTTTTTTGATAACTCTTTAGGGGTTTTGGCAGAGTGGCCCTAATGTTAATACTTAACCCGGTATGCAATTTAGAACCACTTGTGATACAACTTGTAAAACAACTTGAGTTTGGCAAATTTAGTCCCTCAGTTGTATTTTCTTCATTTGGTTGACTTTGTCTTTGTTGGTTGACTTGTCCTGATGACTTTTTGACTTTTGACTGATTTGGCTTCGATTGACTTTGGTTCTTCTATTCCGTGTCGGTTTTGTTTGTTTTGTCTTTTTTTGGCTTTATTTTTTGTCCTTTTCTTGAATATTCGTTTCCTGCACAATACAAATGCAAAATATACAAATACAATGTATTTTTGGTACGTTTTTAGTCATTTAAGTCCGTTTTTAATGGAATTGGTTTTCTTGTGTAATTAAGCTACATACCCAATGTGATACAGGTTCACTGTCAACTACTATGTTTAAAATGATTTTTTTGAATAAGATTTGTTGAAATTGGTCCTTTACAAAATTAAGATAGAAACACTGTTTATTTTTGGTTAATAATTTTTATTTTTATTATGAAAAGTATGTTTAAAATGATTAAAAATGATAAGATGCGATACACTATTAAATAACTGTCTCTAGATTTATTCTATAACAACCATGTTTAAAATGAATTTTTATAAAAATTGTATTCAAGACGATTTTATGATTAAAAATGATTTTTATATTTAAAACGACTTTCTTTATTATTTTAAAATGATTTTTATAAAATCGGTATTTAGTTGATTCTTTTGAGTTAATTCGATTATTGGTATAAGAAATTCTATCTTTCGTATTTATAATTCTTGATACGTATCATTATTCGTTATGTGTTCCTTTTGTCGTGGCACGCTTGTTGATTCTTTCGTTTGCGTTTTATATCGGTACATATATATTCTATCATTTCTTTTAAGGACTCTTATGACATTTGATTCGCATCTATTTGCATATGTGAAATCCCTTAGATGTTTTCTAGCCTTTGATTCGATATTCGTTTGCTACCCTATTCGATAGTTCGTAACCCTTAGGATTCGTTTGATATACGTTTTATTCGACCAAGTTACTCTTCGTGGGGAGCATCTGTGTTGTTCAAGAAGAAGGACGGTTCATTTCAAATGTGCATAGACTATCGAGAGTTGGACTAGCTGACCACCAAGAATCTCCTCAGAATTGACAATTTGTTCGATCAATTAAAAGGTTCGCGTTATTTTTCTAAGATAAATCTTCTATCTGGTTATCGTTAGTTGAGAAAACATGGAGAAGATATTCTCAAGACGACATTTAGGACACGATATGGACACTTTGAGTTTACGTTTATGCCTTTTGGGGTTAACCAATGCACCAGCGGTTTTCATGGACTTGATGAACCAGGTGTGCAAGCCGTATTTAGATAAGGTTTTCATTATTTTTATCGATGATATCTTGATCTAATCAAAGTCTAAGGAGGATCACGATGTTCATTTGAAGTTGGTGTTAGAACTGCTGAAGGAGAAGTTGTTTGCCTAGTTTTCCAAGTATGAATTCTGGCTACAAGAAGTGCGTTTTCTAAGACATGTGGTTAACAGCAATGATATTTACGTAGACTCTAGTAAGATAGAAGCAACAAAGAATTAAAAAGTACATAAGACACCATCTGAGAAATGATCGTTCTTAGTATTGGCAGGTTACTATCGACATTTCATCGCGATTTTTTTTCTAAGATTGTTAAACCCCTTGCTTCACTGACGCAGAAGAATTGGAAGTATGAGTAGGGCAGGGAACAAAAAGCTTTACAGACTTTGAAGGACAATTTATGTAATGCACCAATATTATCATTGCCTGATGGACCAGAAGACTTTGTAGTTTACTGTGACGCGTCAAATCAAGGATTAGGTTGTGTACTAATGCAAAGAGACAAGGTAACCGCCTATGCATCACGACAATTGAAGGTTTATGAGAAAAATTATACAACACATGACCTAGAATTGGGAGCAGTAGTGTTTGCTATTAAGACCTGGAGGCATTACTTGTACGGGACGAAAAGTATCATCTATACTGATCATAAGAGTCTTCAAACACATATTCGATCAGAATGAGTTAAATATGCGCCAACGAAGATGGATTGAATTATTTAAGTGATTTCGACAGTGAGATTCGTTACCGTCCGAGAAAGGAAAATGTAGTGGCTGATGCATTAAGTAGAAAGGAGAGAGTGAAACCAAGACGAGTACGCGCAATGTCCAGGAATATTAGTCAAGTGTTAAGGACAAGATATTGGCTGCTCTAGGTAAGGCGTCCAAGGTAGAGAATGCGACAGCAGAAATGATGTGTGGCCTGGACTAACTAATGGAAAGGAAGGAAGATAGAGGTATGTATTTTATATGGGTTCCATTGATAGGTGATGTAAGGACAATAATTATGAACAAGACTCATGCATCAAGGTACTTGGTACATCCGGGAGCAGATAAGACGTACTATGACCTTAGGTATATGTATGGTGGCCATGTATGAAGAAGGATATTGCTACCTATGTTAGCAATTATTTGACTTGTTTAAAGGTGAATGTTGAAACATCAAATACCTTTGGGTCTATTGCAACAGTTAGAGATACCTGAATGGAAATAATATAGAATAACTATGGACTTTATTACAAGGTTGCCGAGATCAAGTAGTGGGTATGATACGAATTGGGTAATAGTCGATAGACTGACTAAGTCAGCCCATTTTCTGGCAATACGAGAAGATTACAAGATGAAGAAGTTAGCAAGGCTTTATATTGACAACATAGTAGCAGGGCATGGAGTGCCCATGTCAATCATCTCAGATCGTGATGGAAGATTTACTTCAAGGTTTCTGGCAAATATTACAGAAAGCCTTAGGGATGCGAGTAGATATGAGTACGGCTTATCATCCTCAAACGGATAGACAAAGTGAGCGTACAATACAATCATTGGAGGATATGTTAAGAGCGTGAGTGATCGACTTTGGTGGCATTTGGGATGTTCACCTACCGTTAGCTGAATTTTCTTATAATAATAGTTATCATTCGAGTATTCAATGTGCTCCGTTTGAAGCACTGTATGGAAGGAAATGTAGGTCGCCCATTTTGTGGGCTGAAATTGGAGAAAGCAGGTTTATTGGACCGGAATTGGTGCAAGAGACGACTGATAAGGTAGTCTTGATAAAAGTAAAGCTCAAAGCGGCGAGAGATCGTCAAAAGAGCTATTCTGATAATAGGCGCAAGCCACTAGAGTTGAGGTTGAGGATCAAGTGTTACTGAAAGTGTCGCCTTGGAAAGGTGTAGTGTGTTTGGAAAGAAAGACATGTTAGCATCAAGGTATGTAGGACCATTTGAGATCATTGAAAGGATCGGTCCTATAGCCTATTGATTAAGATTGTCTCAATAATTGAGTAGCGTACTTGATGTGTTTCAAATTTAAAGAAGTATTTAGCGGATGCAAATCTGCATGTGCATTTAGAAGAAATTAAGGTAGACAAAACCCTTTGTTTTGTTGAAGAACCTGTTGAGATTATTGATCGTGAGATTAAAAGTTTGAAGCGTAGTAGGATTCCAATAGTTAAAGTCCATTAGAACTCGAAGCGAGGTCATGAGGATTTCATAAAAACTAAGTATCCACACTTGCTCATTGAGCAAGCTATCGTTGGAAGTATTAAGTAATGTTGGATACATAGGGTTACTGGCAGACTTTAGTTCACCCTTAAATGTTTTGTGGTGGTTTGGTTAAAGTTATATATTGAGTAAACCTGGAGTCGAGCCAATTCTTCAAAAATGTTGAGCTTTGTAACAACACATAACTTAATTTCAAGACAGTTCTTGTTTTATGAGTTGCGGGGTTGAGTTATGGATCAAGTTGTTACACAACTTAAGATTTTTGACCTGTTTCCTCGAGGACGAGCGAAACTTATGTAGTTGGATGTTCTTTTTGCTTTTAGCTGGTATGCTGCTATTCGTACTCTCGTGTAGGTAAGCAAAATTGTTAACAATAGAAACGATTATATTTTGGGACGAAATTTCCCTAAGGAGTGAAGACTGTGACAATCGTGATTTATCGAGGTTGGTTTAACCGTTAGAGTTAACTTGCCTAGTTTTATGAGTTTGGTATTATGTGCTTAAGATGAATTGATGATATGTGTGTTATGACATATGTGCTATTATAAGTGTTTGTGATAGTAGAAATGAATGATTTAGTCATTTCATATCGTATGTGATGATGATTTCGGAAGTATAGTGATTTTTGTTATTTTATCGTCGGTAAAATTGAAGAAGTATGTATCGTTAAATTTCGAGTCGAGATTAATTAGTGAAATGAGATTTTTATAATTTATTTATAAAGTAATAAGTAAATAATAATTTAGGAAAAATAATAATAAGTAGTGTAAGTATTTTGTTTTAAGTTATGTATTTATTTAAGTATTTAAGGTAAATAAGTAGTAAATAGTTTTGTATTTTAAAAAAAATGTATATAAAATATATATAGGAGGGGGGAGAACGAAATTTTATAGAAAAAAAAATAAAAATTTAAAAGGGATGTTGTTGGATCGGCTTATAGGAAAAAGAAAAAAAGGAAACAAAATTTGATTACAATTAGTAGTCTTTGCATTATAAATACAAAATCAATAAATCCATAAATCACTTTTTTCTCTCCCTCTTTGTTGTTCGGCCGAATCCCTCAAGAAGAAAGAAAAAATATATTTTTTTAATCAAGAACCAAGGTGGTGATTCGTGTGGTATCGAGTAAAGTTTTAGGTATGATCTTAATTAAGTTATTCTTTAATCTTTTTATAATTAGTAACTTTAATTGATAGAATAATTAGGGTTCATAAATTTTCTATAAATTAATTATATATAACTATAAGGGAGTGTTCGGGATTAGATTTAGAGCATGTAGGTGTAAACGGTTTAAGTTTGATCGCGTTAAATTGAAAGTTAGGGTTTGGCAGAATTTTAGGTCATGTTGATTGAATGATATCTCAATGATAAAAATACGTTTTTGGATAAATCTTGTGCCTAAATTGAAGTTAAGAGAGTCTAGTTTCCAAAAAGTCTGGCCCTGAAAGGTTTTGAAGTCAGGAAGTTAGTCAAATAATTTTTGCAAGAAAAGTTATCAAAACAGTAAATTCGTGTCAGATTTTGGTCTGATTTCGGGGAGTAAAACCCTTAATTAAAAGTTGAATTGAGGTTAGCCAAACATTATAGGTCATATTTTATGTGTCTATTAAATCTAGCTCAAAGCACAAGTCCTAATTCATTGTCTAAGTATTTTTAGAAAAATTAAACTTTTTGGTATGCGTTCAGATCCGAATTTGAGTACTTTGTGATGTTGAATTTTTATAAAATAGTCAGGCTTAATACTATTTTTCTAAAAAATCACAGTAGTTCATAACCCATTGGTAAGGTAGGAAATGAAAGAGGAAAGGTCAATTTGGTGATTTAGTATTTTATTTGTAGTCATAAAGTGACTACAAAATTCTGCCAAAAAACTAGAAAACTAGAATGAATGATTAAAGGTATTTGGAGTATAAGTGAGTTATTATATACACGGGGCAAGCTTCAAACATATTTGATAAAACAAAAAATCCTAGTGACACAATGATGATATTATATGGAACGGATAACGTTGTACTGGTTTGGGTCAAAGCAGGCAAAAATATTGATACAGGTCAAATAGATTCGGTTGAGTAAATTTAGTTTCGGAGATAACTATGTAAAAATGATATATATATGGTTATATTACTAGTTTAACAAACTAATATGCTTAAATGAACCGATTCAGGAGGTTGTAAACATTAGAATACTATTTGAGAAAGTTATAACCCGTTTGACCTATTTCATTGTAAGCCAATGTACCCGTCAAATGAGTTGAAATGATCAACTTTACTACTACAAAATTCCTTCAATAAGGGGCAACATAAGTTAGAAAAGGAAATATTTGCAATGGGATCGGATGGGTACGCCTACCCAATGTGATATGTTGTGTGATACATTCGTGGTGAGCTTGGTTGCTTATAGTGCTATCTATTCTAAGCTTGAATGAGAAATTATGTTTGTGGATATGTTGATTTAATTTTGGTTGCATGCTAGCATAAGTTCATGATAGTTCATTATTGTCCTCCTTTTTTTGATAATCACAGTAAAAGCGAGTATTATTGCGTGTCTAAAACCTATGACTCTCACCAACATTATTGTTGACGTTTTAAGCATCATTTTCAGGTGAGCATCATGTGGAAAGTGAAGTTAGGAAGATTGGCTAGTGAGACCGTAGGACTTGCATTATGGAGTCTTCGATTCTTAATTTCGTACTTAGGTTGTTTTGTCTTATGATGACATTTATTTCGGATTTTATTTTCAACTCTATGTATTTTGTGTGTGCGATTAACCTTAATACAAGACCCCTTTTGTGTTTGGTATCATCATAACACTTGGTTTTAATATAATGCATTTTAGACATTCTCTATTGTTGACATCAATGTGTTGTGATGATGCATATCCTATTATGCCTCCCGATTCCTCCTTGGCGGGGTGTGACAGTAAATACTAAAACATCATATATATTATATAAATTAATAGATCGAATATGTGTATTGGGAAAACATATTGGTTGAATAAAGTATGCAGTTAGTGCTTAATACTTTAAGAATATTTGATCTATTAAATATCACATATACATACAAATATATTTCAAGTATAATATTTTTTGAATACTCACCAGCATATACATAGACATGTACATGTAGTATTAATATACAAATAATTTATATATATTTGTACACTAAAAAGTTTAGGGTCGGGTTCGGGGTTGGGGATTTATGCTATCCCCATACCCGCCTCATCCTCGGTTTCATAATTCGGAGATTCCCCGTCCCCATCCCCATCCTTGGTCAACTCGAGGATTCCTAGTCAATTCGGGTTTAGGGATTGGGTCTCCGTCGGGTACGGTTTTATTGTCATCCCTTTTTGTGACATGTGAACTGAGTAAAAATAGGCATGACCGAAGGAACTTTTATACTTTAATCAAGTGGAGAATAAAGTTTAATGTGTGAAATGATATTTGACGAAGAATGTCGTAGTCTAACTTTTTTAAATTGCGTGATTTTCGTCAACAATCATTATACTATGGGTGGTAATTCAGGTCGAGTTCGGGTTACTGGGTTCGGGTTGACAGGATGGCGGGTCAAAAAACCCCAACCCTTACCTAACCCATTTAAATATTCAAGTCAGCTATGTCAACCCTAACATGTTTATACATAACCCGAAACCTGACCCATTTAACCCGTTTTATATATAAAAGTTGGCACATTACAGAGGTTAAACACGTTAAACGGGTTTTCGGATCGACCCGTTTACCCATTTAACACATATAATAATATATAAATAAATTTTAATTTAAGAAATAAATCTTAAACAGGTTAGCAGGTTGACCCACTTAATTTATTCCCAACCCGAACCTGACTTGTTTAATAAACAGGTCAGATCAGTCGACCCAAACCCGACTCAAAATTTATTAGACTCAACCTAAACCTGTTAACTTTCGTGTCGGTTTCAGGTTGGGTTTTGTGTCCGGTCAAAATTTACCACCCCTACATTATACTATATACTATTACCGAAAAAACTATAATATGCACAGTTCAAGAATACATATTAAAACAAGAAACGATCGATACAAAACTATTATATTCGGGAAAGGAAATGTTACTAAACGAGGGTATTTGTCCGCGCTCTACTGCGGGACGATTAGCGAGCGTCGTTTTGGGTTGACGAAAGTGAAGCCATGGAGCACTACCTCTTTACTAGAATTCGTTGAGAGTTGTACTCGTGAACCAAAGAAAATGAGCCACAATATAGAATTAAAAAGTATGATGAAATCTATCAACATGATGCTAAAAGTGAAACTTAGAATTCCTATTTTATACTATTAAACACCATTTATCATTTGCAAATAAACACTTAAGTCATTACATCATTTAAACTTGCCTAGCTAACTTAGTACATTCATTCAGTACTCATTCATGACTCGAGGCAACGGGTCAAGTAAAATTTCAAAAACATGTTCAGCCACGCCAAATCCAATCTTGCTAAAACCATTATAACCCCACTCGCAACGTTATCCTTAGCCTTTTCATCTTTACATGTCTGTTCTTTAAAATCTTGTTCAGATTCAGCAAATTATCCCTAAGCAAGCCGTAATGTACATCTAATACATAGATACGCAAGTGTTGTAATCAAGGGCTGAATAGAGGCTTGTTGCAACCATATACGACACGCCTCAATCATATTAGATTTAAATAATTTAAGCCATGCAAAATTAGTACCTTTTGGTGGCTGAACTTTCACATGATTTCCCCAGGTACTATAGATCACCTTCTCCATATCAGTCATATGCCTAACTCTCCACAACATATGCCGTCATCCTGATCTTAAACTACTACCCAGCATACTCCGAAAAAGAAGCTTAGAAAATCAACATTTGTAATCTGTGTAAACATTCATCATATAATTTTGGCGTGCATCTTGCACATTTGTCGTCGACAACGTGAAAGGCTTATGATGTCTTGAACTGCAAAAAGAACAATGTGTCAAGTTTTAGCTAAGATAAGTACATTCTATTCACTTAAAGACCAAGTTTAGATTAGTTATATAACTGAACTACACTATTGTCCTCCATTGGTAGAACCATTCGGCATAATCTTAGTTTCTAACAGTTGTTGATCCC
>BQNB010176225.1:0-13083 GCA_026074375.1 Tanacetum coccineum
AAAACTGATTTTGATTTGATTAGAACACTTTGCAAACGGTTAACCCAAACTTGATTCATAAAATCAATATTTTTGATAAAATTATTTGGGTTATACAACTTATACCAATGGCAAGGTCCTTTCAGTCGCAAGTTACAAGGAGAAAGTTCCTTATTACTATATGTTGCATTCTAAATCCTAAAGGTTGAAACACATAACATCTAAAGCCTAAATGAGTTAAAATTGATTAACTCCCCTTTAAATCATGATCAGTTATTGTCAAACCTTTTCCATTTACTCCTTGATTATTCAGAAAGATCATTTTGAAAGAATTATTAACACATTTTCCCCCCTTAAATAATGTCCCGTTTTCTATTTAAAGAGTTGTAGACATTGTTTGAGTGATAGAAAATTCTTTTAAAATCTTTTTCTGATGAGAGACTGAGATGACTGATTTAGTTTTGAAAGACATCACCTTTTCCACCATGGTTAACACAAATAATTTTCTGAAGAATCATAGACGGAAAATTATTTGGATAAATAGAAGACTTCTCTTCTTTATCAAGAAATAATGCACTGAAGCGTACATTAGATCGAGGGTGCACGGATATAAAGTAATCGATGCCCGGGAGAACTTAATCCTCATTTTGAGAGCCGGGTTGCAAATTAGAAATAATAGCAAGCCATAAAGACATGTTTTGAAAAGATTTGAACTTCCGTTCGAGCTTCATTTAAAGACCCGTGTCATTATTGAATGACATTTCTAGGACCGTAAATGTTATCGATAAACGGAAGACATGTCTTGAAAAACTATTTTTGGTATTTTCTATTTTTTGATTTTTTATGTATTTTTTTTGTTGGTTTTATATTTTTGTGTTTTATTTTTGAGTTTGAATATGTACATATTTACATAGGATATATGAAGTAAATCCGTTACTCATCCTTATCATCCTAAAGACATTTGAGTGTCTCTGGCATCATACTTTTCATGCCAAGCCGTGGGAGAATGAATTTGAATCGTACTCTGGGCAGTGCCTTAGTGAATATGTTCGCCAGTTGATACTCTGTCCTCATGAAATACAACTCAACCACTCCTTTTTCCACTTGTTCTCTTATGAAATGATGTCAGATGTCGATATGTTTAGACCTGGAGTGCTAGAGGTTGTTGCAGCAGAGTGCTATGGCACTCTTGTTGTCACAATAAAGAGGGACATGATTGTATGCAAAGCCATAATCCGATAGTTGAGACCTCATCCATAGAATTTGGGCACAGCATCCAGACATGGCGATGTATTCAGCCTCTGTAGAAGAGATGGACGTGCTAGTTTGCTTCTTTGACGACCAGCTAACTAAGTTATCACCAAGGAACTGAGCACTGCCAGATGTGCTTCTTTGAGTGTCTTGACAACCTGCATGATTTGCATCTGCGTATGCGGTTAGTGCCATGGCGGTGTCTTTCGGATACCAAAGACCCATGTTGATGGTTCCTTGAATATACCAAAAGACCCGTTTAACTGCTTCTAGGTGCTTTTTAGTGGGCTTAGATTGATATCTAGCGCACATGCACACAGCAAACACGAGGTCAGGTCTACTGGCTGTGAGATACATCAAGCATCCAACCATACCCCGATATCGAGTTTGGTCAACAGGGATACCTGAGAGGTCCTCATCCAGTTTTGTCCGCTCTACTACAGGAGTGTCAACAAGGTCACTATTATGAAGATCAAATTTCTTTAGAATCTCTTTAGCATATTTAGATTGATTAATGAAGATGCCTCTGGAATTCTGAGAAATCTGTAAACCTAAGAAAAAGGATATTTAACCCATCATCGACATTTGAAATTTAGAACACATTTCATTAGAAAAACGGTCACAATCGCGAGGGTCAGTCGAGGCAAATATGATATCATCAACATATATTTGAACATGAAGAGTGTGTTATGCTTGGTGTCCGAATTGTTTAATGTATGATCGACAACACACCTCTTGGAGAATCCTTTGCGCAGAACAGAAATTTTCGACAAAGTGTCAATACACACGCTACGGGTGCCTGCTTTCAAACCCCATAAAGACATACTCGATACGTGTAGAACATAGATGTGGACGATCTGTGTCACGAAGCCTTCAGGTTGTCTTTAACATAGACTTTCTATCTTTAAGCTTAGCCATTTAGTAAATGCAATATTTACGTCCATTTGATAACCTGTCATGTTCTTTTGCTGGTAGACATTGCAAGAATAAAAAAATTCTGATTATACTTCCAAGTTCATGGCGACCGGCGCAAGGATTCTTCAAAATCAGACCTTTCTTCTTGACGAAATACCTTTTGCTACAAAGACGGTGCCTACTGTTTTTCAACACATCACCACACTACGCAAGTTCACCCTTATAGTATCCACATGAGACAATAATTTTTAAGGCACAATTCAGAAGCGAGGCACTAGTTCCCATACTCCAACCTATCAAATTCATGATTGTCATCCCTGCCATTGCTTGAAACTCACAGTCTTAGTGACAGCAGAGATCGGAAGTTTTGCGTTTGATTATTTGAATAGCACAAAATTATAGAATCGCACCACAAGGCATCTTTATCAAGCTTGTTTCCTGGTGGATACTGGTCAGAAGGATTTCCAATACAATTTATCAATAGGGTAAGCGTTCGGTGCTACATACAGATATGTTTCATTCTGCAGGCGTTGAGTGAAGTGGTTTCGTGTATCAGCTACGAAATTTCCCCTGATGATGATGCTTCTGCAGAGCTCGGATTTGAGTCAAAAATGTAACAAAGGGATCGAGATCAGCTGGAGCAAAGCGGATTTATTTCAATAGAATGTTCAGCTGCAACACCATGATGCACATTAGAAGATTGATGATCCGAAGATGATGGTGAATGACTTCCCGATGGTGCCTCTTGATCAATGGGGGTGGATACTGATGGACCGGTAGGGTTGACTGAAGCTTGAGCCGCAAGAGCAGGGGGTACTAGACGATCAACCGTGGAAGTCTCAAAATATTCATCAAACATATACTGGAACAAAATATCCAGTTCCTTATTGGTAGGAGGTACATAAGGTGATGTAGGAGGAGGATTGGGTACGAGTCCTGAACTGATAGGTCCAGGCATCAAAATGATAGGTGCGGGTCCTGGACTGAAGTGTACAGGAGCCATTTTCCCAGTCAGCTCATCGAATGTAACGTGAATAGTTTCCATGATTTTTCGTGCGATGTTGAAGATTCTGTAACCCTTCCTGTTTGGTGGCGTAACCGACAGAAGAAACCCAATGTCTGCTTTAGCTTCAAATTATCAAGATCTTCACTATCCTTTTGTTGGTGTAGATCAGAGAGCCCCAAAAACACAAAGAAAAGAAAGAATATCCAGTTTCTTGTCCTATGGCACAAGTTCATATGGGATTTTATCGTGACAGATGTTCTGAAGGGTATCGTTTTGGGTTAACAGCTAGAAGCAACAGCTTTCTGCCCAATATAAATAAGGAGCCTTAGAGAAGGATCGCATAGTCCACTAGCAGCTTCAAAACAAGAGTGCGGTTTTCTTTCGTTCAACAAAACGCTTTTTGCTGGAGAGTTCTCAGAACGATCTTCTCGGTGGGTAATGCCCAATGCTTTCCTAGTAATCAGTCAATTCTTTTATATTAAACGAATTCGGTTCCATTACCAATCCGCCACTGAAACGCAACGAGTTTTGTTAAGGACCGACTTGAAGGTTGTATTTAAAACAGATGATTACAAAAGCGGAGTCACGTCCTTTGTATCTCAAAAAATTCAACCATGTTAAACCTGGAGTATGTCGTGCACCGATACACTATAATGTATTTTCTTTCCCCGAGTAATACTCTGGATGCACTCTCCACAAGTACAAAAAGTGGTATTGGTCACACCAAAAATGTGTGACTATATACATATAGTACCTACACACGCGAAAAGCTTTCATGTGTGCAAAAGGTTGCATGCAGACCGTAGGTCACACTACGGTCACGCATTGTCTAGTTAGTCACACAACATAAGAAAAGTGCTATAGTGTCGTATCCACATTTTGTGTCATGACTAAATAGGTACAATATTTAGTACCGTTAAAAAAATTGTACAACCAACAAAGCATGTTTTTCCTTGTGTATATTTAGTCCACATACAATTAAACATAATATATGTGCCAAAAGTGTTAATATGCGTAGTGACCCTAATGGTGTTTTAAAGTGACAGAACGCTTTGTAACTTTTGTGTGACTATTGTTCACAAACCAATGGCCACGTGAATTTTATGTTTGTGTGGCGTTTTGTAATATTTAGTCACACAAAACATGGTTTTTTTTGTATTTAGTCACATACAATTAAGCATAAAGTGGTCAATAGTGTTAATAAGTATGATTGTATGCTTTTTAAGGTCAAGTAAATGTGCATTTTTGTGACTATTGTTCATCCAATGAGCCCACACGAAATTAAAGTTTGTGTGGACGTTTGTAATATTTAGTTACACAACAAAAATACAATAAAAAAAAATAAAGAAGTTCGGAGGAATCGAGAACCCGTGCCTCTCGCATAGAGCAATGCGAGCACTTCTACCATATGACTAAACACTCCATTTTCGGCAATTGCAGTCACGGTGGCAAAACAGCATATACTCTGGCAGTTATTAACCTTTATATTGTTTGTAACATATTATAACATGGTACTAATAGACTCACAATATTAACATCCAATTCTTCAAACAATATTAAAACGTAGCTTAAGAGCAAGCTCTAACCTTCAATGTCCTTGAAACAGAAGTAATAACATCCCAAGCAGTTTTAACCAATATGCCATTATATTTTTATTATAAGCAACTTTCTTCTTGTAAAAAATCTTACTAGACCGAAATTAGATTTAAAGTACAACATGAAAACCTGTAAATAAAATAAAATCATAAACATGTATTGAGCAAGATAATACTTCATTCATTAGAAATCAAATAAAAATCACAAAACTCAAGCTATTCAATTTGAAAAAGTAAATACAGATCTTCATACCAATTATCGTTTGCAGTGTGCAAAAGTAAATACTTTAGGTGCTGCAGAAATAACATACTTCAGAAAAGACAACTGGTGCCCTAACTCCGTGTTTTCTCCAAATATCTTGCCTAACAAACCAGCAGCGATCGCAAAGCGGGATCCTGCATTGTCTTGGTATTAATAAATACAATAACTAACGCAGTCAGGTACACTTAACAAGCTTCAGATTAATGATGTAAACCTGGACGTCAATGTTCCTGTAACAAGAAATCAGCAGAGCAAATATGTCGTTTTCGCCTCCTGTAGAAAGTAAATAAAAGGCGGACACAACGGTATGAGTATGACTAGATAAGTGTCATAAAAAATGCACATCAATAGACCTACCAGGACAACAGTAGAAGTAAATAAAAGCAACATATTAAGGAGGTCGGTACCTTCCCTGCACCAGTGGGGTCATCATGATAACATAATTTTCTCTTAAGAAAACCCACATGGAATCCAGATCATCAGCGTTCAGCAAAAGATCTGATTGTTTTTGCATCAACAAACCATCACTTTAGATACACATTTCTATAACCTCACCAAAACAGCTAAAATTAAGCAATTAATCATGAAAAATACACTATTTGAACAGGAAAGTTGAAATTTTATAAAGAAACAGAACTCTCTAAGTCATTGCATAATAATTTATAATTTGGACCTGGATACAATGCAACTAAAACACAAACAAAAAAAGCGATAGCGGAATATATGAATATGGTTACCTTTAGAAAATGGTACTTCGCCAACCTTTGGAATTTACGGCTGATGGAACCATCCTTAGGTTTCTGATAATATGAATAAGTCAGAAACTAAAAAGAACACAAACTCTTCTTTGGATGAAAGAGCTACTGTGAACATCATAATAAAGCTATTGTTTATCGCTTCTGGATAGAGTAGAGATCGCATGTTCGTTTTTTGAATTTTTCTTATAAGTTTTGTCAACATCATAATAAAGTTATTGTCTATAGCTTATGGATTTGTCGTCCAAAAGGTCAGAAATCATGGTTACCCAAAAATAAAACATATTTACATTTTGTTCATCAATATTCCTGGAACTGCTCTTTTCAATGTACGAAAAAACACTCACCCTACCAAACTCTGCAATAGCAAACATGTATTACATAATAATCGTAAGTTTGATTTTAGTCCACAAGTTCTCTTTATGTTGTCATTAGTAAGAAGCATTTTTGGAATTCGATTAACAGCAAGACAACTTAAGCTTAAATCTTACATAAGTTCATAAACTCAAATAGATAAGCTTATAAGCCATAAAAAATGACCTTACGAGCTTTTCAAAATTTCAATAAGCTCATAAGCCCATCAAATAAGCCAAGACATATAACCCTATAGACATCAGCACTTACAAACAACCCGTACAGTTTGAGATTTGGTAACTACATAACACTCTGAATGAGCCAATAGTTGATACCAAAATGAAAGCACAATTCAACACGGTATTATTATCTAAACACAAACAACAACCACGTCACAAACTAATTTAATCTTGTAATTTACATTCGCGCAAAACCTTAATTATCCGTAAAACAACAATGCCCTCACTAACTAAAACGTTAACTCTATATTTTCGCCTAATATCGCAATATCACTACTCTAAAACCCTTACAACGGGAGAAGAACAACAATGTAACTAATTGTAAATCTTACATCAGATCATAATAACATTATTTAAATATTAATTAAAAAATAAGGGGAAATAAAAATGAATGGATATATACCCATGGGAGTTTCGGAACCCACTTTCAGCGTCAGTTGAACCGCTATACATTTTATTATTAAACTTTATTTTATAAAAATTAAATGAATGAATGAAACCCTAGAAATGAGTTATTAGTTCAAGGTAACTGGTTTTTTCACTGTGTGTGTTTTTGTGTGTGATCTATGAGACGGAGATATAGGGGGGTGTTTGGTTTAAAATCTGATAAAGTATGTGAGATCTGATTTTGGGGATAACTTTTGGGTGGAGGTTAATTTGATTTTGGGGAAAAATTTGGGCGCCAGGCTTGTGAAAAGTTGAGAGGGAGATGTCATTTTTTTGGCAAAACTAAGTGGAATTGTAAAAAAACTTCAAATAAATTTAACACATGTATGTCTATGGTTTAGTGTGACCATATATGACATTTGGTCACACTGTTCAAGTGTGTGACATATATTTGTCACTTTTAAATATATATCGTGACTAATGCTTCAAACTTACTTTTTAGTTGTCACACATTTCAAATTCATATGTGGCTAAATATTCAGCAAAAAATAGCAGTCACTTTTAAATAATGTGTGACAAACTTGACTATATGATTTAGCCACATACACAATTACTTCATGTGACCATATATGGATTTTGGTCACACTGTTCAATTGTGTGACATATATTTGTCACATATGTATATATATAGTGTGACTAATGTTTCAAACTTATTTGTATCTGTCACACGTCTCAAATTATAAGTGACTAAATAATCAACAAAAAATTACCAGTTACCTCTAGTCACATAAATATTCAAATGTGTGACAATGAAATTCTGAAATGGTCACACAAAATGAGTTCAAGTGTGGCTGTTTATTTTATCCTGGTACATTTAGTCACATAAATATCTGACTGTGTGGCCGTTCAAAAAACAGCATGTGTGACGAAATCCCAGATTTGTACTAGTGTTAGTTAAACTATATGGAATGAGTTAGGATCCATATTCATGGTTTAATGGTATTTGTAACAAAGGGATGATAATAAAGCAAGTAATATATAACCATTAAAAGCTGAGATTGTAATCTCAAGTATTTCTAATTTATGACAATAGAGTGTTGCTATACCATCAGAAGAATGTGGACTATGTTGAACTACTTTAGGAAGACTTCATTTAACAAATTGACAACAAAGCATACAAAAATCAAGAGAAGATGTACTACCCTCGATTCACCAAAGTTATCATTTACTACTTCCTTACTAAAGACAAGACACTCTCCTAGAGAAACAAGATCGGGATGCACACCTCCAAGGATGACTATCTGATAAACACTTTAAGATTTGTCTCTGCAAAAGAAGAAACTCAAATCTATGGTGCTATACTTCCTGAATCTTTGACCAGTCCTGAGATGAAGGAAACCAAAGCTTACAAGACTTATCTTGGTTTTTCTACAGGAGCTACACCTCCTAAAAAGGCCGGAAAGTTCAAGAAGCCAGCCTCTCCTAAGCTCACTACTGTCCCAGTTTTAATTGAAGAACCTACGGGAAAGTAAAAGAGAGTAAAGAGACCTGCAAAGAAGTATACTAAGGCTCCAGCAAGATGTGTTGTTATTCGAGAAACTACTGAGATGCCACTATCTAAGAAGAAGGAAAAGGTGGATGTTATTCGAGGTAAAGGAATTGAGCTGCTTCTGACGTGACATTAACTAAAGAAGCTCAGTATGAAGAAGTTCGAAGGAAGAGTATGCGGGACTTTCAAAAGACTCATCCAAGTGGTTCTGGTGCTATAAAGATCATACATTCGGTTACAAGTGAAGGAACTGGTGTTAAACTAGGGGTTCCCGATGTGACTGAGAAGAATCGTCTGAAAGTGAAGCTGAATCTTGGGGAAATGATAAAGATGATAGCAACAATGAGCAAGACTCTAGTGGTGAAAAGTGATCAAAAGAATGACAGTGATGATAACAAAACCCAATCAGACAATGAAAATGAATCGGATTTTGAGCACGAAACTTATGAGAATGAATCGGGCTTAGAGTCTAATCAAGAAGAAGATGAAGATGATGAAGAAGAAGTGAAGGACGAACTTGTTAAAACCCCGTTCAACGATTCTGATGATGAAGATGAAACAAAGATTATTGATAAAGCAGAAGGTGATGAAGATGAAGAGATGGATTATACTACTAGTCAGTTATACGATGATGTAGATATAAGGTTGAATGAACCAGTTGATACTGATAAAGAGTTTATTTAAAAGGAGGGTATCGATGCTGCAATGACTAACGTACAACATGGGAATGAAAATCCAGAGATCATACAAGTCATAGAAGAAGCTTATGTGACACTTTCTACTGTTCCACAGAAGACTGAAGTCCTAGTTACCAGCTCTTCTCACTCATCTGACTTGGCACCTAAATTCTTAAACTTTTTGAATATTCCCCATACGGATGCAGAAAGTGTTTCTCCAATGGATGTTCATGTCCATCATGAAGTACCATGCCAACAAACACCACACTCCTAAAGTACTTAGTGTCGATTATCTCTGATTCTTCACTAGTATTCTCCATTGTCATCCCATAATCATTACCATCCTTCACTCCTCTACCACAAAAATCAACATCCACACTACCACCAACAACTAAAGCTACAAATCCTCCATCTACACTTCCTGATTTCGCATCAGTCTTTCAATTTAACAACAGAATCACAGCATTCGAAAAAGAAGTTGCTAAACTCAAAAAGGATCCTTTGCACACTCAAGTGACAGCTTTAGTTGATGATCATCTAGATACAAGGTTGGGTGCAACCAGAGAAGAATTCATGAACTTCCTTTCGGCGTCACTCACTGCAAGGATCACAGAGCAAGTCAAGAATCAACTACCATAGATTCTGCCAGAGGAAGTATTTAACATTGCCCCCCCTCCCCCGATGATCCAAAATATGGTTCAAGAGTTACTTGAAGATGTTGTTCTAGCCAAGGAGTCTTCCTAACCACAATCTTCATATGAGGCTGCTGCAACACTTACATAATTTGAGTTGAAGAAGATTCTTATCGACAAAATGGATAAAAGTGAATCTTTTCTAGCAGCTCCTGAACACAGAGAATGCTATGAAGGATTGAAAAAAATCATATACTCTCAACAAGACTATCTTCTCTACTTATGGTAAAGTGTATTCGTTGAAGAGAAGCCGAAAAGACAAAGATGAAGACTCTTCTGCTGGATCAGACTGAGGGTTGAAGAAGAGGAAGACTAGCAAGGATGCAGAACCAACAAAAGGTCCTAAAGCTAAAGAATCACAGTCTAGCTCATCCAAAGGCACCAAGTCTCAATCAAAATCTTTTGGAAAGTCTGTTCAATCAGAGGAACCAGAGTTTGAGGTTGCAGATACAGACATGCCACAAGATCAAGAGGAGAAAAATTGGGTTTGGGGTGCTTGGGATGGTGGTGGGAGTGGGGTTAAGGACGGTAATGATGATGTAGAACCCAAGGAGAAGGTTGAATCTAAACGTGATTGGTTCACCAAACCTACACAACCTCGAGAACCTACTGATCCTGATTGGAATGTTGACAAGACTCCACAACAAGGACAAAATCAAAGCTGGTTAATGACTCTTGCATCATATGCTGATAAACTGTCAAATACCTTCGATGAATTGATGAGCACTCCAATAGACTTCTTTGCATTCATCATGAACGGCCTGAAAATCAACAATCTTACTCAAGAAACACTGTGAGGACCAGCGTTTAGACTTCTCAAAGGCACACATTCCAATTATACTGAGTTTGAATATGATTTTGAAGAATGTTACAAGGCTCTTTTAGAAAAACTTGATTGGAAAAATCCAGAAAGCGGTGACTATCCATTTGATCTTACCAAACCCCTACCTTTAGTTATGAGTAGAAATCGTCAAAAAGTACCTGTTGATTACTTCTTCAACAACGATCTCAAAGTAAACTGCAAGAGGTATTTCGACTATGACCTAACGACTTCTCTCAAAAAGACAAAAGGCTGCTTAATATATCTTTCAGGCATTGGAAGACATGATCCAAATATATGGGCTCCCTGTTAAATGCCTAAGATAAACAAAGCATTATGGGAATCTCATATTGTAGAGAACAACGGTAAGACCTTCCTATGCTTATGCACGAGAGCCTCAATCCAGACATGCTGTATATCTACGAAAGTTTTCTCTTGGTAAAACCAGGTCGAAGTAATGAGAAACATGGGGATAATGGTATCTGAAAGAGATTGTTGTAAGAAAATCCGATAACGACAGACGTTGCCAATTATCAGTATATCTGCAAGCCTGCTACTCCGCCTCCCAAGTGGGAGCTGTTGGAATTTGGTAGTCGGTTCCACAAGTTATATGTTAGAAATACGTGAGCCTATTGGGGGCACACATGTTAATACACGAAGAGTATGGTTACTTTACGATTTATATTTAAATAGTTATTTAAATAATTACTTGTTTAATTAATTATATAAACATTCTAAATATAGAACCAAGGACTAAACTGAACAAAACCCGAACCTTGTGGGAACCCCTTGTTTGACCGAAACCCATAAAGGATCTACAAGGGGTGTTTGGACTTAGTTGACTTTGGTGTTTCAATTTATATCATCACTATCGCGTAAGGAGAAATACGGACATCCGAGACTTAATTGACTTTGGTGTTACAGTTTTGAATTAGTTGTGTACTTTGGATACTTGGGATTTATACATCAAGACTGCTTGATGCGGCTTGCACATCTGCTTTGAATCTACTCAAGAAAGGATTGCTGGTTCGGGGGGAAGCTAAGACAACTTCCAAATGGAGATTATCTAGATGGACTATAGATTACTGACATGGACAGAATGACTTTGTCATTTTCGGTTTGAATATTTTTAGGTCCTGTCTCATACATAATCTTGTGAATATATAAATGTGTAGTGTAGACTTAAAAATTAGGCATATATAGTGTTTGAGTATGAATTTTCAAGAATTTCTTAGTAAATTCAAAAATTTTCAAATTAACATACTCAAACACCATATAATACCCTCATAATTTGAGGGGGAGCATTAAAAATGTTCCTAATACGGCTTGTTAATAATTGGACATTTTTTCCCCGAAAGCAGTTATATTTGAATCAATTGATATCCAAAATATCAAGAGATTTAATATTTTTGATAAGGGGAGAAAATGCGATTAAAATATATGGCTAATATTATGGTAAAAGATGTGATTTTAAAGATCTCATGTGTTTCGCTATTCCATATATGTTGCTATAAACTTTTTGATTAATCGATGCACATATAAAGGGGGAGCAAATGGTTATGTGATGGACTCAAATATGGAAGTACAAAGGGGTCCCGACCATTTAAATTACTCGTTTGGAGTTATAAGGTGTTAAGTTAGGTTATCCATTCCCATGATCGAGCCAAAACCAGAGAGATCTACCCAGGGATATTCCACTAGATAGTGTAGTAGTCCTTAGGTATGAAAAAGGAGTAAAAGTGAGAATAAGGGAAAAGTGCCGACTGAGATGGAGCTAGTACTGGAACAAACCCAATAAGGTACTAGTTATGAAGTCTCGGTAAGCGCTGAAGGGGTTGAAGAATTAAAAAGAAAAGTTAAGATAAAGGGTAAAAAGAAAGAAGCCCTCCTTACACATAGGCAAAAACCGGGTCAATAAATCTGCTGTCAAGAATCACAAAGATTATTGCTGACATTGAAGACTGACATCATGGACCCAGTGATGCAAAGAATCTCTAAAAAGATCTCTGTTTCATTTCTCACAGAGATTACACGCATTTCTATAAACTTTCTCACTCCGAGTTAGTTGGTATTGAAAAGGTGGCAGTCTGCTCCAGCCTCCGATCACTAAAACCAAAGTGCATTATTAAGTCTAGAGCTAAAAGAGATCATCCATAAGTCTCATTAGGACACTTGTCAAAATTATGCTTGCTATCTCACACAATGTAACACCCCCAAAATGGGCCACAACGGAATATGATGTTCTGGGGGTATTACTTCATAGATCAATATCATAAGATATGAGAACGACCTCTATAAGAGTCGTTTAAAATATGATACATTGGATTTCATAAATGGTTCGTTACAAAAGCTCATAGGCTTAACTTGTTTAACTTGGAAAAGGTAAAGATTTCCCAACATAACAATATCCCAAAATGTAATGCATGTAAATCTTTATGATAATATGACTTCAAAAGACGACCATCCAATGTATCCATGACTTGTACCTTATTGACATGAGAAAACATGTTTAAACTTTCAATAATAATATTGGTGAATTTATAGGTTTATAAATTAAATGAAGCGGATAGCAAGATTTCCCTGTAATAAAGTAACAAATACA
>BQNB010176226.1:0-13083 GCA_026074375.1 Tanacetum coccineum
AATTACTAAGTTCCTTACACAAGATACTTACACAAGGTTTCTTTCCATACTTTATTACACCAAATGTAACAATCCGTATTTTTGATCAATGTACGACGTTATTAAATTCACTAATTATTTTTTTCTCGTACGCGTTCGCTTTTAAATTTAATAGTTAAGTTAAATCGCGTAAGTTAAAAATTATTGTAGGTCACGCCCTAGACAGATCTTCAAGCCTGTTAAGGTTGTAGAGTACTTATGTAATCACAAGCAACTCTAAGAGAGACTCTAACAAATTAAACTATTGATTACGCGGAATATAAACAACAGAGTTAAAGAAGAATTTCTCAAACAATGATCCTCTATGGATCTTTTCTATTATTTAATAATATAAGGTTTTTTTCTGATCGTCGCTGCCCTTCATCAAATATTGAAAATCTTAAATCTACAAGTAATAAAAATAAGAAAATAAGATTTTAAAGAATTTATCTACTATTAAAAAATTTAAAATTCCAACAATATAGAAAAAAAACCCTTCACAATACTAGACATACAAAATTAAAATTTATTTAAAATAAAAAAAAAAAAAAAAAATTAAAATATTAAAAAAAAATAAATAAAATATAAAATATTAAATTAAATTAAATAATATATAATAATAATTAGACATTAAAAATTAAATAAAAATATAAAATTAATTGATTAAAAAAAAAATATAATTAGTATAAAAAATAAATTTAAAAAAATTAAAAAATAAATTAAAAAAAAAAATAATATAAAAATTAAAAATAAATAATCATTTTAAAAATAAATAGAAAAAAAAAACTTTAAAAATTAATTATATAAAATTAAATATTATTAATTAATATAAATTAAAATAACAAAAATATAGTTAAAATTTATTTATATAAAAAATAAAAAAATAAAATTATAAAATTTATAAAAATTAAAAAATAAATTTAAAAAAAAAAAAGATTTATATGTATAAAAAATATTTAAATACAAAAATAATAAATTTAAAATTAAAATAAAATATTAATAATTTTTAAATTTTATAATAAAATACAATATATGAATTTATAATAAAAAATATTATATAAAAATAAATAAAAAAAAAATATTATATTAAAAATATAAATTAAATTTTAAATATTATTTAATAAAAAAAAAATTATGTATTTAATAAAATTTATAAATATTTTTAAAAATAAAAAATAACGATTAAATAATCAAATAAATTATTAAAAATAAAATTAAAGTTTTATTAAAAAAAAAAATTTATTTTTATATAAATATATAATATTAATAAAATTTATATAAATATTTAAAATATAAAATATATTATATTATAAATTAAATATTATATTTAAAAATTTATTTTTAAAATTAATAAAAAAAAATTAAAATTCAATTTAATAAAATAAAAAAAATATAATATTTAAATAAAAATAACAAAATAAAATAGTAATATAAAAAAAATAAAAATTATTAAATATTAAAAATTAAAAATATAATTAAAAATAAAAATTTAAATAATATAAATTTAATATAATATTAAATTATAAATTAAAATTAAAAATTAAAATTTAAAAATTATAAAATAAAAAAAATTTAAATTTTATAATAAATAATAAAATAATTATAAATGAAAAATAAGTAATAAAAAAATTAAATAATAATAAATTATATAAAATTATAAATTAAAATAAAAATAAAATTAAAATTTTAATAAAAATTAAAATGTTTTAAAAATATTAAAAAATTAAAAAAAAATTAAAATAAAAAAAAAATATTATAATTATTAAAAAAAATATTTTTTTTTTTATTTTTAAAAATATTCTATAAAAAAAATATATTAAAAAAAAAATAAATATTAATAAAATATTAAAATAAAAATAATTATAAAATTAAAATAATAAAATATATTAAAATCTTTAAATATAAAAAAAAATATTAGTATATAAATAAATAAGAATATTAATTTAATATATATATTATTGTTTTTTAATAAAATATTAAAATTAAATAATAATATAAAAAATATTAATAATAAATTTAATAAAATAATTATAATTTTAAAAAAATTTAAAAATTTATAAAATAAGATATTTAGAATAATATAATTAATAAAAATAAAAATATAAATTTTAAAATAATATATTAAAATAAAATAAAATATAATAAGATTTAAAAAATTTTATTAATTTAGAAAATTAAATAATATAAAAATAATTAAATATAAATATAATAAAAAAAATAAAAAATAATTAATAATTAGAAAAATTTAATAAAAAATAATTTAATTTGATTATTAAAAAAAATTCATTTAAATGTAATATTTTATATTTAAATAAAAAAAAATAAACTTAAAAAAATTTATAATATATTATTTAAATTTAATAAAAAATGAAATAAAAAAAAAAAAATATATAATTTAAAAAAAAAAAAAAAAAAAAAATTATAAATTTTTAAATAAATTCTATTTTAAATAAATATATTATATTATATTAATTAATAATATTAATATATATAAAAATAAAAAAAATTTTATTTAAAATAATTAAAGAATTATAATTAATTAAATTAATAATTTTAATATAAATTTATATTATTAGAATATTAATTTAATATAAAAAATATTAGAATTTAAAAAATTTTATTATAAAAAAAAAAGAAAACGTTATAAAAAAAGTTATATATTATATAGAAAATTAATTTATATAAAATATGAAACATAAATATAAAAATAATATAAAGAAAAAATTTAAAAAAATATAAAAATAAATTAATATATAATAATTAAATTATTAAAAATAAATAAATAAATAAAATTAATAAATAAATTTTTGTTGAATATATATATGAAAAAAATAAAAAAATAAATATAATTAAAAAAAAATATAATAAAATTTAAAAAAGTATTTTAAATATTTATTAAAAAATAAAAAAAATATTAAAAATATAAAAACTTTAAAAATTTTAATATAAAAAAATAGAAAATAATAAATTCACATTATTAATTTAAATATATAAAATAAACACTTTATTATAATAATAAAAATAAATAAAAAAAATTTATTTTTTTTTTTTTTTTTTTAATATAAAAATAATTATATAAAATTTATAAATAAAAAAAAATATTAAAATTTATAAAAAATAAAAAAAAAAAAAAATAAATAAAAGTTTAAAATATATTTATAAATTAAATAAATAAAATTTATATATAAATTAAATTTAAAAAATACAAAATTTAAAATAATAATAAAATTAATTTTTTAATAAGAAAAATTAAAATAAATTTATAAAATATTAAAATTATATAAATAAAATTAAAAATATATAATAATTTAAAAATATTATTAAATAAAAAAAAAGTTTATAAAATAAAATAAAAAAAATATAAAATAAAATAATAAATAAAAAAATATAAAAATATATATAATTAAATATAAAAAATTATTAAAAAAAATAAAATTTTAAAAAATATAATAATTTTAAAAATTATAAAAATAATAAAAAAAAAAAATATATAAAAAGATAATTTAAATAAAAAAAAAAATTATTATATTATAATAATAAAAAAAAATAAAAAAAATTATAATTTAAAAAAAAATATTAAATAATATATTTTATATAAAATAAAAATTATATAAAAAATATAAAAATATTTAAAATTAAAATAAATAATAAAATAATTAATGATAAAAAAATTTAAAAATTAAAATAAATATATTTAAAAAATGTTAAAAAAAAAATAAAAAAAAAATTAAAAAAAAAAATTTAAATGCTTATTTTTATAATATTAAATATTAATTTAAAACTTTCAAATAATTTAAATTATGAAAAAAATATATATTTAAAAAAAATAATAAAAATTTTTTATATATAATTTAGAAAAAAAAAAAAGTAAAAAAAAATAAAAAAATTATAATAAAAAAATATATAAAATTAAAATAATATTAAAATAAAATAAAAAAAAATTAAAAAAATAATTAAAATTATAATTTAAATTAAATTATATAAAAAAATTACAAATAATAAATTTAAATTTAAAATTTTAACTTTATATAAAATATAAATAAAAATTATAAAAATAGAATAAATTATATTATAATTTATAATAATTATAAAAATTAAAAATAAATTAAATTTAATAATATAATAGAAAAATATATTTAAAAAAAAAAAAAATTAAAAAATAATTAAATTAAAAAAAAAATTTAAAGAAATTAAATAATTTAAAAAATTATTTATAAATAAAATTGTAATAATTAAAATTAATAAAATTAAATATTAAATAAAGATAATAAAAAATAAAAAATAATTAAAAAATTAAATATAAATTAAAAAAAAAAATTATAATAATAATAAATTTAAAAAAATTATAAAAACTTTAAAAATAATTAAATATAATAAAATTTTAAAAATTAAAAAATAATTAAATTAAAAAAATAATATAACACAATTTAATTATATAAAAAATCTACACTTTAACTAAAAAAAAAATTTAAAAAAAAAAAAAATTATAAAAAAAAACTTTTCTTAGTTATCCGTTCCTGCACAATACAATTAGCAAAACAAGCGTATATTTGGCATTTTAAGTCCGTTTTTGGTTATTTTAGCTCGTTTTTAAAGGTAAAAGGTATGTGTAATTAAGCACATACCAGTTACCAAAGCCCCATTACAAGTTTTTAAAACCATAACCATAAGCAAATGTATTTTTTGAGGAACGGAACATAAAACAAGTCAACAAAATATTTTAGTGCAAGCTCCTCCTCATGTGCTCCAAGTCCTTAACCCTGATTACCTGAGATAAAACATGCTAAAAAGTCAACGAAAACGTTGAGTGAATTCATAGAGTTTATATGAATAAGTTAGAACACAAGCATAAATATTGATTAAATGATGAACTTGTTGATCATACAAGTCATTTCTGATAAATTGCATTAAACTCGTGACATCGATCCCATGGACGAAATATAGATCATTTTAGATCATGCATATATATTTTCATATGCTCACAAACAATAATAATAATGCCCCCAGGCTAGGTATCTTGTCATATACCTAATAAAATCTCGAATACAATATGTTCGAACATTGGGGTTCCTGAAACGGGCGTATCCCCAAACACCGAACCGGGTTGTCAAACCCATAGATCTATTAATTGTAATAGCGGCTACCCATCATAGGTAGTTGACGGTTCACGATTGGGGTCTTTTGACAAGAGATACTTAATGCAATCAAGGTATATATTCTGGTCCAGCATACATGAAAAACAACTTGTGTTCAATTTGATAAAGTAGCACGTATCTCCCTCGCGGGGTTTAAGAAAACATTTAAAGTTATAAAGGCGATGTTATGAACTCACCGTAAGTAAAAGATGATCGAGCGAGAAATCAACCAAGAGATGAAGTACCAACGATTTAGCCACGAACTATAAGACGTGACGCGACTTAGTATTATATATAAGTAAAACAATACGTAAGAAAATTTTAACAAGTATAGGATATGTTTCTAAGATATGTAGCACATTGCACTTAGGCTTAGCCAAGGTATTTTTACTCCCTAACATGATGTGTGACCTGAACTTATATGGACTTAAGTAACTACCAAGTTTCGCCATCTAATTCAAATTTTAGCTACGGTTATATATACGTTTATAATTTTTAGACTAGACGTAAAAATTGAAATTCTAAAATTGACTCATGCTCATCAACTTGTATCGCCTAATCTATAAATGGTATAAACACAAGGCCTTCACCTCTGGAAAGAACTTGAAGTCTAGTTTTCAAAAATGTAAGCCCCGTTTACTGAATGTTTCAGAACCATGGTGAAAAGACCCTTTTACCCCTGAAGACTCTACCCAGAATTTTCACTGAATTTACACACTTTACGGAAAAGACCATGATTCCTAATCTATAATAGCAATGGACATGAGGCCAAATGCTGGAGCTTCCCTATGATGTCTAGTACTGATCCAAGATTTAAAACTCAAACTTTTAGCTCAAGAACCTGGAGATTAACACGTTTTCCAATCAAAGGTCCAGACTTGACCTAATTTCGTATTTTGACCATATCTCCCTCATCCGGAGGAATTGGTTGAGCATCCAACTATCATATGGAGCTAAGACCTACCTCTATACCCCCATGTAATTTAATCATAGGATCCGAGCCAAAAATACTTGGGAAAACGTACGTTTCTTTCAAAACAGTCACTACAAAACTCTTCCAAACCTATTCTAAGCTCATCTAAACCACAACCAATCCCCATACAATGCCACTACACATCTCCTAAACATATCCCATACTTCATAAAATCAATTTTTAGTTCAAATCAAGAATCCAAAGATTATGAGCATGCATGCTTGTAAAAACTAGAAATCAAGCAAATGCAAAAACAAAATAAATTAAAAATCAAAAGGAGGATTATAGAAGCTTACAATGCTATGAAAATAGAAGATCAAAAATCAACAAAAACCTCCTCCTTTGAACCCTAGGCTGCCGATTTATCACACACACCAACAAACCCTAACTTAATTTTTGTTCTTCAAATCTTGTACCAAACACTACCAACAAACCCTAGAAACCTTTCTTGGACCCGAAATCAATAAAACCCCAAAAATAAAGAATCAAGAAAACCTTTGCATGGATTTTTTTGAATGGTAAGGAATGATTAGGGTTTACATAATAGTGAATTTGGAGTGGAATGAAGGTGATTTGGAGGATAATTGAAGAGTGAATGATGGTGTTCTTGATCTTATGGTTCGAACAGAGAGAGAAGGAAGCATGCGTGAGAGATTTTTGACTGTTGTGTTATGCGTGTGTGTGTTTTTATGCATTATATATAGTATGTAATCTTCATAGTTTGTATCGAATGGAAAAAAAATAAAAAAAATTGGGTTGTTGGTTTTTGGGTTGAGGTAACCGAATATTTATAAAAAAATAAGAGAGATTGACTTTTATTTGGTTTATATGCTAAAATTTAGGGAAGGATTATTTATAAGAGTTGTATTACTAGTATGCTTCCTAAAATAAAAAAATATGTACAAGGTATGTTTGTTTTGGATTCATAACCGGCCCCCTCCCTTGGGTGGGCTTGGTTGGGCTTTTGTTTGATAATTTGATGTATTACTTAATTTCCGGGCCCAATAACCTATTTAACTCGATAATTCTTATAATAACGCGATTTCTTCGACACGGTTTTTGGCTAAACTTAAATAAAAGATAGAAAATTATAAAAATAAAATAAATTAAGTTCTCATGGCTAAATATGGCTTTCGTTGATTTCTTGATCGATAAAACGAAACATTTTAAATTGTACGATTCGCGAGGGTTTTAAATTTGACGATTTAAATAAAAACCGGCTAAAATAATAGAAATGAATTATTTAAATTTATAAAATAGGTACGAGTTTAGAATTAGTAGTGACCTCAAATATGGGGTTTTACATCCTACCTCCCTTAAAGGAGCGCCGTCCCGGTGCTCATCTCTTCTTACTCGCCATTTTCTTGTTCGAGAAAAGATGCGGATACCTACTCTTGAAGAAATCTTCTCTTTCCCATGTGAATTTTGGACCTCGTTGCGAATTCCATCGAACCTTAACTATGGGAATCCGGCTTATTTTGAGTTGTTTCACTTCACGATCCATAATTTCCACCGGCTCTTCGATGAAGTGTAATTTGTCATCAAGTTGAATTTCTTCAAGCGGGATAATCAGATTCTCATCCGCTAAACACTTCTTGAGATTTGAAACATGGAATGTGTTATGAATTCCACGAAGTTCATCGGGTAACTCCAACTTATATGCCACTGGACCAATTCTATCAATAATCTTAAAAGGCCCAACGTACCGTGGACTCAACTTACCATGTTTACCAAAATGAATCATGCCTTTCCAAGGCGATACCTTTAACATTACCATGTCTCCCACATCAAACTCCATCGTCTTACATCGAACGTCCGCATAACTATTTTATCGACTACGAGCAGTCAGTAGGCGATTCTTGATTTGGACAATCTTTTTTATCGTTTCTCGGATTAATTCTGGTCCTGTTAGTTGACTATCACCGACTTTACTCCAACAAGTAGGCGATCTACACTTCTGCCCATAAAGTGCTTCGAATGGAGCAGCCTTGATGCTCGCATGGTAACTATTATTATAGGAAAACTCGACTAAGGGCAAATGTCGATCCCATCTACTACCAAAGTCAATTACACATGCTCGCAACATATCTTCCAAAGTCTGGATTGTTCTTTCACTCTGACCATCCGTCTTCGGGTGGTAAGCCGTGCTTATATTTATCTTGGTTCCCAAGGCCTTTTGAAGTGATCCCCAGAAACCTGATACAAAACGGCTATCTCGATCGGATATTATTGACACAAGCACTCCATGCCTACACACGATTTCCTTTAAGTATAATTGGGTTAATTTTTCCATACTATCCGTCTTCTTCATCGGTAGAAAGTGAGCCGACTTAGTTAATCGATCTACGATAACCCAGATCGAGTCATGACCACTTGGGGTCCTCGGGAGACCCGTAATGAAATCCATGGTTATTTTCTCCCATTTCCACTCAGGGATTTCAGGTTGGTGGAGCAAACAGGATGGTTTCTGTGTTCTGCCTTTACCTTAGCGCACGTCAAGCACTTACTAACGTAGGTGGCAATTTTAGCTTTCATATTCGGCCACCAATAGAGTTTCTTCAAGTCTTGATACATCTTATCAGACCCCGGGTGAATCGAATATTTAGACTTGTGCGAATCGTGCATGATCAATTCTCTTAATCCTCCATACAACGGAAGCCATACCCGCTTATCAAAGTATCGAATCCCATCAGAGCAAATTTCAAATATTGGCTTAAGTAGTCTTCCTAGTTTCTTTGCTTCCACATTCTCTTTCTTCATTGCTTCTGTTTGAGCATTAAGTATTCTTTGTGGTAAGTCGGTGTGAACCGTCATAACTAATGCTCTAACCCTTAATGGTTTTCCCTTTCTTACCGGCTTAATGCATCGACCACTACGTTGGCCTTACTGGGATGATACCGGATCTCGCAATCATAATCACTCAAGAGTTCGATCCACCATCGTTGCCTCATATTAAGTTCTTTTTGATCGATAATGTACTAGAGGCTTTTATGATCCGTGTACACAACACACTTTATACCCTACAAATAGTACCTCCAAAGTCGAAGCGCAAAAACTACCGCACCTAATTCTAAGTCGTGTGTCATATAGTTTTCCTCATGCATCTTTAATTACCGGGAAGCATACGCAATAACCGTTTCTCGTTGCATTAAAACTGCCCCGTAACCTTTCAGTAATGCATCGCAATACACAACAAAGTCTTCAGTTTCGTTGGGCAACGCTAGAATAGGCGCACTACATAGTTTCTGCTTTAGCATTTGAAACGCTTCCTCTTCTTCTTCGCCCTATTCATATTTCTTGTTCTTCTGGGTTAAATTGATAAGAGGCTTAGCGATCAAAGAGAAACCTTCAATGAATCTCCGATAATACCCAGCCAACCCTAAGAATTGTCTCACTTCAGTTGGCGTTGTTGGTGCAGCCCAATTTTTAATAGCCTCAATCTTTGCGGGGTCAACATGAACTCCTTTACTATCGATCACATGACCAAGGAATCGCACAGAATCTAGCCAAAAGTCACATTTTGAGAATTTCGCGAACAATTTTTCCTCCTTGAGTAGATGTAAGATAATCTTAAGATGTTCTTCATGCTCTTCTTTATTCTTGGAGTAGATAAGTATATCATCGATGAACAAGATCACAAATTTATCAAGATAAGGCTTGCATACATGATTCATTAGGTCCATAAACACTGCCGGTGCATTGGTCAGACTGAACGGCATCACTTGGAACTCATAATGACCATATCTAGTCTAAAACGCACTGATTGGAATGTCCTCCTCTCGTATACGAAGCTGATGATATCCAGATCGCAGATTGATTTTGGAATACACGCTTGAACCTTCTAGTTGGTCGAACAAGTCATCGATCCTTGGGAGAGGATAATGGTTCTTGATTGTCAGCTTGTTGAGTTCGCGGTAATCTATACACATACGGAATGTTCCATCTTTCTTCTTCACGAATAATACCGAAGCTCCCCAAGGTGAAGAGCTTGGGAGTATGAAACCTTTCTCCAACAACTCTTGTAGTTGGTTCGACAACTCCTTCATTTCTAATGCGGCTAAACGATACGGTACTCGGGCAACAGGTGTGGCTCCAGGCACCAAATCAATTTCGAATTCCACTTGGCGATGGGGTGGAAGCCCTGGCAAGTCATCAGGAAAAACTTTAGGAAAGTCACGAATTACAGGCACGTCCTCAGCACGTTTTCCTGTCAGCTCCTTCTCGGTCACCTGAGCTAGAACCAAATGACATCCCCTCTCTATATATTTCCTTGCCTTGATACATGATATCACCTTTAATTGTGATGCTCTTCGATCACCCTTAACTAATAACGTCTTATTTTTATAGGGTACATGAACCTCCTTCTTACCACATACAATAACCGCATCATGCCTTACTAACCAATCCATCCTGACTATCACATCAAATAAACCAAGCTCGATTGGCATTAGGTCAATCTCGAATAGATGATCAACTAAATTCATGACACAACCTCTTAAAACGGTATTCGTACTAGCAATTTTTCCATTGGCGAGTTCGACCTCATAACTGGTATTTAGTTTAATTGGTTGAATGTCTATCAAGTGACTAAAGCTAGTGTTTACAAAACTCATATCAGAACCAGAATCAAACAGTACGCTAGCATGATGATTGTTAACCAGGAACATACCAGAGACAACATTTGGTCCTTGAGCCTTGTCTGCGTCTTTGATTGCGTAGGCACGACTCGTAGCATTTCCTTCCTTCTGGTTGTTTTGTTTTGGGCATTGGTCTCTGGTGTGGTTCCTGTCTCTACACTCAAAACAAGCTCGAATTAATTGCGTGTGTGCACCGGTTGCCACTCCTTTTCCCCTACAGTCATTGTCCTTATGTCCAATTTTTCCATACTTATTGCATTTTGCCAGACAGTTTCTGAAGTGATGAACTCTACAGCGATTACATTTTGGGTCTGGTCCTCCTTGATCAGTCTCATTATTTCGGGCAGGTCATGGCTCTCGCATTGCCTTGCCTTAGGGGATTTAGTTGATATTGACGGTTGTCGTCTCGCCAATTGCCTCGATTGTTATTTCTTTAATTGCGCTGATTGTTCCGATTGCCACCACTATTACCTTCGGGTTGAAAACATTCCCACTTTCGCTTCTTCGCCTCAGCCTTTCTATCCATCTTAGACTTGCATTTTTGTTCCATTAGTTTGTGAGCCATCCTAATAGTTCTGCTTAAAGTAGTAGGGGAGGATGAAGTCACTTCCCCTTGGATATTATCAGATAACCCTCGTATGTATGCCTCTACTTTCTTTTTCTCTGTGGGAACCATTTTAGGGCATAACAAGATTAGTTCATTGAAACGAGTGGTATAAGCGGTGATATTGTAATCCTTAACCTTCAAGTTCCATAACTCGTGCTCCATTCTTTGGATTTCTTCGAGAGGACAGAATTCCTCCGTCATCATGGCCTTCATTTCTGTCCAAGACTTGCTATTGGCAACTGCACATCCCATAGAGGCAGCTTGATCATTCCACCATGTTAGGGCCGAGTCTTAGAGGGTTGCAGCGGCAAATATGACTTTATTTCCCTCGGCACATTTACTAATATCAAAAACACTTTCAGATTTTTCAATCCATTGACTTAAACCCACGGCTCCTTCATTACTATGGAAACTAGTAGGGTTGCATTTCAGGAATCCTACGAAGGTGCATTCTCGGGTAGCAGTTCCTGCGGTTAGGCCTGCGGCTGAACCTGGAGCTGGATTTGTAGCTGGAGCAAGAGTTAGAGCTGGAGGAGTGACCTCAGGGTTATTTTCTCTTCGGACTCTTTCCCTTTTAGCAGCAATGGCCTCATCGATACGTTCTTGAATTAGATGATTGATATTGGCTTCCATTAGAGCTGGAGCTTTCTTAGGTGCCATGATTCTGTCATAACATCAAAAGGAATCACATGAGTATTCCTACAATGATATAGTCATAACATGTACAAATAATCAATTCAGCAATGACATAACAAATGTGACAAACACATCAACATCACTATAATTATCACAACCACAATAATCAATTAGAAATCAAAAGATAGTCGATTGTCATTTATCACCAAGAGTTAACATAAGTTGCTTTGTTCACAAAATGATACAATTCATAACAACCGATGATTAAGTCTACTAACTGAAATTCAGTCATTGGTTACAAAATGAAAGAGACTACAACTGATACTAATATACTAAGGGTCGCGTGGAGATCCATATGGCTCAGCAGACTGAGTATCCATAGGAGTGGTGGTGTCGTCTTTAGGAAGATCCTTGACGTAATTAGGGGGAGGTAAGTTTGCCATGATAATTTGTAATCACGCAAAATAAATATATATATGAGGTCACTATATAGATAAAATTTTATGCAAGATGCGAATGTATGCAATTGCATTAAAATAAGTATGATAATTTAATTATGATTTATTTCAACATGTAAATAAATGCAAAAGCTTTAATACCAAGCTTGATAATCCATATATATCTCAATATGTATCATAGTATTTATTTAATAAATACTTAACAATAATACACCCGAAGCGTGCATAAATACTAAAATGGGAAATCACAAGCATGACTTGAGCGGAACACGAGGAGCCTTAGCGCGCGAAAAATAGAGAAAGAAAGTTATAGTTTAGGTTTTTGAAAAAAAATGACCTAGTTCTCTATAACTTATGGCTCTTGATACCAATCTTTAACACCCCCAAATTTAACATGCAGCGGAACCAATTGTTGGGTGTTAATTCATAGTACAAAATCATAAGTAAATAAAGAACGACTTGAAAAAGACGTTTGCAACATCATTCCATTCATGAAAATTCAGAGTTTCAAAACATTATCCCACATAAATGTTACCAAAGCCCCATTGCAAGTTTTTAAAACCATAAACATAAGCAAATGTATTTTTGAGGAATGGAACATAAAACAAGTCAACAAAAT
>BQNB010176227.1:0-13083 GCA_026074375.1 Tanacetum coccineum
TAGATTAACGCTAATTGATAACTATTACTAAAATTACAATAGACTTAACAGTCTGGTCAAACAGTATTAACTTTAATACTGACAGACTTAAGTTAATGCTGGCAGACTTAACTTGCTCTACCAGACTTAACTTTAATACTAACAGTACTAACTACTCAGCTATCAGTACTAACTATAACTAACAGACTTAACTTTAATACTAACAGTATTAAGTCTGTTTACAATATTTTCCTAACAGTACCCGCATCTTTTCGCCCTCACCTCGTCTGCAGTCGCCAGTTGAACTCTGGGGACCAGAGTTCCCTTAGGGGGATCGACTGTGAGAATTCATAATTTTAGGTAATTAAATTATTATATTTTCTTCCTATTTTTACTTTTAAGTAAAATATTTTTTTTTACTTTCACCTGATTCGGCAAATTTCGTGCTCTTAGTTAAGTTGAGTCGTGCTTGAAAAAAATTTATTGCGTCTACGTGCTTATAGTAGTTTGATATTTCCATTGTTCACCCCTAAGAATTTTGTCTATTTCATGTGTTCATTTTAGTTTTACTTTGTGTTTTCGTCGAACTTTGTTAAACCTCATATTGTTACTTAAGCCTTCACTTTCTATCTAATCAACACTTAACAAAAAATTTAAAATATATATATATATATTTTTTTTACCCTATAATCTCCCCATGACCGGCCCCTATACTACACACACACTCAACATAATTTTTTTTTCATTTCCCAAGCAAACAATCATCACTTCCTTCATGCAAATCTCAACAAAATAAAACCATCCAAATCCCTTCTCCCTCCCCCTTTGGCTGCCGAAATTCACCACCATCACCACCACACCTACACTTTTATACTACTCATTTTATTAATCACAACATGTTACTAATGATCCTTGCCAAGTTTGGTCAAGATTGGAGTTGATTTGAAGGTGTTTTGGGTCCTTTTTGCAAGACTTTTGTTAGGGTTCATTGCTTTCATGAAGATAACATTATTTGGTTTAACTAGAAGATTTGTGTTGAAGGTTTTGAGGGTTTAATAGGGTTTAATCTCAGCCCCTAAGTCTAAGGGGTTCTTGTGTTTAGTTTGTGTGTCAATCATCTTCTCAAGTAAGTTTAATCCATAAATCTTTGATTTTTATTTTTATATTTTTTTATTTGGTCCATGCAAGAGTATATTAATTTCTAGAAATATTGAGTATTTTGTGTAAGTTAATATGTTAATGTATCATGTATGGCATTGTATAGAATTTGGGGGTGTTTGGATTGAGGTTTGAATGGATTTTTGATAAGTTTATATGAGTAGTTTTAGGACAGCAGGTTGTGGCTGTGATTACGAAATATTTTTGGTCATAGCATACCTGGAAAATTTGATTTATGATAGCTTAGGTCTTAAGTGTATGTTGGCATTTGGATGGGAAAATCATCTCCTCCGGTTATGATGGTGAGATAAGGCCGTTTTACTAAAATTTGTCAATCAGAACCTAGCTGTAGAAATTGGGGCATAAGTCAAGGTTTTTTGTACTAAACTTTTGTAAAATAATTATGTTCTCAGTAGGGGACTCATATTAAAGTCATCTCCAATTGGTTTCTCTTAAAAATCTCTTGTAGTTTTCAAATGGCGTCCGTTTCCGTAAGCTACAAAATGTGTCACTCCTTGTTCGGGACTGTTTTCAAGTGTTGTATAAAATTTAGTGTATAGAAAATCTTTTGACTTGGTTGTTCTGGAAAATCCAATAATTGTCTTGATATGTGTCTTGGTGCTTGCTTGTAGCCGGTTTGGATGGAGTGTTATCTATTGGAATAAAGATGATTGAGATATGGGTATTTTACTAAAAACGGGTCATTTGTTCATACGAAATTGAAACCTTCATAAGTCTAAAATTCTTATTACGAAACATCAACTTAGTTAAAACTGTAGCTTCATAGGTATTGAGTCATTAAAAAATAAGACTTTGCTTCTATTCATCCCCATTGGAATTACCGATTAGGAGATATGATAAAAATGGTAAAGGCGTAAAATTCAGAAAATAGCCTACACTTGTAGTAAGGGGTAAATTAGTAATTTCACATAGGTTCTGGAAAGTTTGGACAGCGGGGCCCACATTTCTGGAAAAATAGACTTTAATGCCACTTGTAACGCGAAAACCTCGGTTTTATATATATTAGGATTATAAATGACACGCTTTCAAAGAGGAGTAAAATTTCAGAGTTTTATAAATAAAATGTTTAGATCGACGTAAAATCTAAAGTGAGCACTTGTAAGTGAATTTAGTTAAAAATTAAACTAGAAATACATCTTGGGGATGATGTTAGTTCAGATGTGAACTTGGGTTTTTGAGTGGTTTGGACCCATATAAGTTAGGACAATGCCATACTTGTTTCGTTAAAAACAAAAACGTTTTATCCAAATTCTTTTCAATTTTAATTCAAATAGTGTGAGTATTTGTCGGTTAATTTTTCTAAGTCGCGTCTTTTATTTTAGGTTGCTCGTAGGGTATCCGATTACTTCAGCTCTTATCTTGTTATTTTTGCCGAATCGCTTAAAGGTGATGTGTCCATAGCCTAGTTTAATACTTACTTGTTTTCTCAAAACTTCGAGGGGAGATTTCATGCTACATTTTTTACTTTTGAACGCAAGTACTTTGAATTGTATGCTATTCCTGATTATTGCTGATATTAATGCCTAAGTCCTTACCTGGGGGCTATCTTAAGTCCTTGTTGATCTTCGAACACCGTCAAGTTGCTATTGTAATCGTGAGCGCGAGATGTTGTGGGTAGATCTATCGGGTTGACAATCTCCCGTCGACTTTTCCGGATTTATGGTTTCTAGATAACATGTGACGCATTTAACATTTGAGGTATCCCTGGGGTTCTATAGCAGTAATAACCTACTTTTATTGGGGCAAACATCTTGTTTAAGGGGTCGTGTGGTCATGAGCTTTTTAGAGCATTAATAATTACTTCGACATGAATGTGTTTCATTGTCACCATTTATTTAAATCTTGCGTTCATTCATTTTATTTATACAAACCTATGGATTCACTCAACAATTTGTTGACTTTTTAGCATGTTTAAATCTCAGGTTCCTAAAGGTGTGATTTTCTGGATGGGAGCCGCGTGGAGATGCTGAAGATGGATTCTGTGTTTTCTTTATTCGATGCTAAATTATTAAACTTATTTTAAATAACCCGTTGTTACTTTTGGAACTATGTGTTGGAACTACTCTGGTAGACTTTTATGTCATGTTGTAAACTTTTGGGACCAATGTTGCAAACTCTGATCTTTATGAAGCATCGAATGAACTTTATTTTAAAACGCCCCTTTTAAGGTCGTTTCCTATTACTTGATTGTTGTGCTATGATGTTGCACCCCAATTGTTACCGTTCCGCTGCCGTCAGATTTTGGGGGCATTGGTTGACACCGGAGTTCAGGAAGGCGCCAGGACAATTTCAAAGACGATATCTTTTATGTTCGCGAGTGTGGTTGAATGGGCGGAAATAAGGTAATTAAGTTCACACAGATAACAATCATAGTGATCCTTTTACAAAGGCTTTATTCATAATAGGAAGCTTACATCAACATGCCCGGGGCAATGAGGCCTTCGTCCTGTAGTAGTTTCATGTAGATCTGCTACATGTGTGTTTTTGTATTTGGATAAGGATGTCAAAACATTTTATTTTATGATAAATGATACGTTGGTATTTTGTTATTTTAATTTATAAATTATGTCACTAATTTGCATGTTTAATTACTTGAATAATAAATTGTATTTTTCTAAATTATCGTATGTCGATTAAACAATATAGGGGGAATATTGTTAACTAGATAATTCGAGTGGATTGGTGATATTATAGACTATGTATATTACAGGATATTAAGGATGATGCTTCCACCAAACTCACATGATATTCATTAAGATAAATATTGGATTTTCCCCGCCAAAGTTTATCACTTTATGGATCGACTGTTATCAAAAGTGAATCTTGTACGTGATTTTATTTAAATAAAATCCTTAGACCTTGAGATGCATAGTTGGTTTCGCATATGCTGGATGTTCCTTCTTGGATATTAGTTTAAGTTGTCCTGAATAAGGTAACTAATAAGGTCTATGTCAGAATGGTTTATGCCACATGATGACTAGACACTTGTAGTCAATATAGAATTTGTTCCTTCAAATTGTTGAAGAAGATACCACTTGGGCCCCTCTAGAAGTAGTCAGATGTGTTGTTATGGCCGTACCTAAAAACTCTAAGAAGAATATGTTCATTGTTTTTCAGTAATCTTGATTTACTTCATTTTATATGAGAAACCGAATCGTTAAATATGGAATGAATTGCTCCATATCCATTTAACAACTGGTATCCGGAAACAAAGGATTGTAAATTCATATAATCCTTTGTTCATTGCCTGTGAAAACACACTCGGATGTTTTTGGGAGCATTTGGCGTGTTGCTAGACTACATACCAATGTTATTTTATTATTCATACATGTACTAGTGGGGTGCGGTGGATTATGACCATATATGAATTAATATATGTTCGAAAATATTTTCGAACCTAAGGGGACGCTACGTTTATATGTTCATGCACGAGCTAATATATTAATGTAATATATATTAAGATGTTATAACTAACGAATCGTTAAAAGTTAAGTGTATTAAATATTAGTTTAAAAGTTAATGGTTAACGTTGATGGGCTAATTATTAATAAACCAAAATTTAAAGGGTTCGGTTCACCCTTTTTTAATCCCTAGTCGGCAAGAGAAGTAATCCCACAAGGATTAGAAGTTCAAATCTATAAATACAAGGTTAAATGTTTTCATTATTCATAACTTGAAAAACCTAAAACATATAGATCGACTAATTCTTTTCTTCTTGGTTGACCGACTTCAAAGTTGGATTGGAATCTTTGGTATACTGCCACTATTCGACTACACCAACAAACACTTTTAGTTTTGTTTGGTTATTCGATTATCGCTTGTGGTGATTTCTTGTTCGTAAGTTGATTAGATTCAAGAGAACGAATATAAGATCGTTTTGTTTATACACTACTAGTACTAGCATAACTCGTCGTTGCTAAGAACGTAAGTGTGTGGAATCTGAGCTTAGAGGTTCATACTTTTGGAATTCTAGTGGTTTCGCGTTGGTATTATACACACGCGTTTAAAGAAGACGGTGTTTACGGTTACTATAACGGTGTTTCGTTTAGTTTTGCTAAAAGGTTCATTGTTTTTCTATCTTGTTAATTATTGTATTCTACACGTGATCATTTATTCCGCTGCGTACTCGTGTTAATTTAATTATTAATTAGATCATAAAACCCAACAAAAATAGGATATAATATTTACTTATGTTGTTTGGTATGATGCAATGAATATTAGAAATAAATGAAATATGCCAAAATATGATTTTATGTCATAATGGAATGAAAAAAAACCAAGAGGTGGCTATGTAAAGAAATTGATGGTTACAAATGTAATGAAATGAATCAATGAATAAATCATTCCATTACAAAACTCAAAACAAACAAAATATTTTCAATCCACTGTAATAATTCATTCTATTCCAGCTTTGATTCATGCATATCAAACGCTACGTAAGCCTTTTAAACAGTAAGTTGTTTTTAACTAACAACATTAAGAGGGTGTTTTGAATTGAGCAATTAAGAGGACATCATATGAATCGGTAAGAGCAAGTGTTGTTTGATAAAAAATATATGGTGCCGAGTGAATTTGAAAGGTATTGAATCGTTCATGGCCAAAAAGGATGCAAAATCATACACTATCCCTCTCTTCCTATTTTATCCTTTTCTACTTTTTATTCAATGACTTTTTTTTCATTTAACTTTACTCAAAAAGAACTTGTACTCTACATGCATGATTTTTTTGAACAATATATGTTAAATAATAGATTCAATATTATAAGCTTAAACACTATTATTTTAAAATTGATGAAGCGTCATGTTATTATTATTTCATGAAACGCATTTTCTTTCACATACTAATTTGATTTTATTAATGTGAAACAATTATTAATGAGTTAAAATTTATTTATAACAAGTTTGTAAATGATACGATCCTGTTAGGGGTTGTATCGGGATAGAGCATCATTTTTAGCGTGTGCGAGCTCCTTAAGAATATAGAGAAGAAGAAGAGATAGATTTGCACCACTATAGCGTGTGCGAGCTCCGTAAGAAGCGAGAAGAGAAGATTAGAGATTTATTGACAAACTTGATTGATTGATTATAAACTAAAAAGTACAAGAGTATTTATAAGACAAAAGTATGATAAAACCCTAATAGCTAAATGGGTCATGGGCTTGGGCCCAGACGTATCATTCCTCACTCCTTCAAAACCACCTAGCACTCTTGATTGACTTTCCTAAATAAAAATGAAGACATTCCTAAACACATATCCTAGACAATAGATAAGTATGATGGTTATCCCAATCCGTCACAAACCGCCTTCCGCTGCCGCGACCAATAACCTTTTTCCTCTTCCGCCTTCCGCTACCTTGGACATAACATTTCACTCTTTTCCTTCTTCCACCATCCGCTGCCTAAGGCGTAACATTCCTCACTCCTTAAAAAATCACCTTGCCCTCAAGGTGATACAGAGAATATGCCGAATGAGAGTTTCCACCTTCTGGTAACTTTGTTACACTAAGTACCTTTTTCATACATCCCTTATCTTGTGAAAATTCGACAAACTTGGCACGAACCTGTCACACCCCCAAACGAGGCTTGGACGGAAACACGTGTCCCGGGGCGTGACGTCATAATATACATCACACAAGATACAAAGAATGACCTCTAAGGGTACATTTGAAAATCCAACATCGTTGCATTAATTTAAAATAGTTAAGGTTTTACGTAAGTTCAAAGGTAATATGCGAAAGCGAATAAAATGTTTTAAAGTTTGACAACGATTTTAACATAGATATTAATAAGTCTTGAAAATCGGCCCAAGGCACGGCAACACTGTAAAGCAAACAAAAACATCCATAGCTAAGCACCTGAGAAAAACATGTTAAAACGTCAACATAAATGTTGAGTTGTAATTCATAGGTTTTTGAATATTTATGTATTAAAATTAGACCACAGTTCACAGTACGCCTTACAGTTATAACAGATACAACTTCACATAAAAATAATGTATTTACTGTTGCGCTAAGCTCATGACACCGAAGCTCAATTAAATAAAGCATATTATATGCCAAATAGAATTATTCGCCCTAAAGGTATCTGACCAAGATCACCTATTGACAATCCGTCATGGTATAAATCCTTTTGTACGGGACCTCCGAATCTAGTAAGCGCTACTTACCCATAGAGATAATTACTCCAATAGATCTATTTACAACATTCGCGCTTACTTAACCAGTACGGTCGGTTAAGCAATTGACGGTTCATGATAATTCGGGCATTAGTGGTCTATTCGCTACTTAGGCACATGTAATCCAGGAAAGAAACGAAAAGTAATATGTCCCATCAGTTTTAAACAACAATGTTACCCACCTCAAAATAAGAAAGTAAAAATAGTAAAACATGGAGCATGACCTTACCTTAGCAAGATGAGCAAAAGATAATACACGCAAGTAAAAGAAGATATAGAAAATCTAGCCGCGACATAAGAATAATAACGGTCTTCGAAGCGGAAAGTAGCAAAGTAATTGTACACATATGTTTCATCACCAAGATAAATCCTGGTGTGTTTGCTTTAAGTTTGATTATCAAATCAGACGAAATAAATTCATATAGTTTTTCATTAAGTCTCGGCGTTTTAATCAAAATGCATTTTTAGTAAATTTTTCTATTTAGGAAAGTTTTTAGTATTCAAAATTTTAAAACCGTTCACCTTATATTTATTAGTTTTCATAATTTCAAAACGCAATGAACAAGCCTTAATCGCTTAACTTCTATGTTCATTTCTCTAAGTTTTTACTAAAAACTACTAATTTTAGTAACCTAACGCTTTTCCTTAAATATGTTAACGACGTCCTTAAATGATACTAATCAATATATATGTGTTGCTATATGTTTCGCTAATGTTTTAAAAGCTCAAAATATCTCGAAAGTGTCTAAAAACACATTTTATTATTCACATCAGCAACTATTCACTTGGTTTTGCCGAAAATGTTTCAAGTTTCATTTTGTTAATAACTGGCCGTTTAAGTCCGATTTAATGTGCGATATATGAAAAACGTATCTATTCGAAACAAGAGCTCTCAAAAAACTACTTTTACCCATTGAAAACACTTTAGGTCGACCAAAACCTCAAAACCATTTTGGATCAGCAACATCATTTTTCGCAAACACTTCCTAAAATCACACCAAACTTCACAATAGTGCTTAATCTAGCCTAATCTCCATTCATAACTAATCCACAACAAAACCACACCTAAATCTAACCTAATCCATTCATTTCTATTGTTGCAACTCTACAAATCAACCTTCATCTCACCAAGAACAAATATTTAACAAGTGAATCCCCGACAAAGTAACAGCATGTATTTATATAATAAAAACGTGTTTATAATCTTTCAAAAATTAAAACACAACATGTGGATGTAGGGATCTTAAGAACATATAGAAAGAAACATAAGTAAAACCATAAAGACAAGATCAAGGGCAATTACAAAAATTAAAGAACAAGTAGAAAAATACTAGATCTATACCCTAAAATACTAGATCTATAAAACCCACAACAAATCTTGAAACCCTAACTTTAGATCTTGAAGAAAAACCTTTAATTCAAAGAACCAATACTTTAAAACACCTTATATGTTCTTAGAAATGAATCTAGTATGCTTGGATTATGCAAGAAATCAAAGATATAGAAAACCCTAAAAGGGTGTTGTGTGCCGTAAGCTTTAAATGAGGAAAAGAGAGATAAAATTTTTGTTGGTGACTTTGGAAATGATATGAAACCCTAAGTTATGAGATGTGCTAGTATTTATAGGAATATATTAGGGTTTAGGGAGTGTATACTAGTGTACATGTGACCAACACACACCAGAGGTGGGTGTGTGGTTCGGCTAGAATAAGGCCACAAGGACCATGGCTTGCAAATTTTGAAGTTTTGATTTGAATTGTATGCATAAGTTGGTCAAATGTGCAAGTCAAGCTCTTACATATGGAGAGGTTAGCATGGTAAGTGTGCATGAAATGAACTCCCTCATGTGTCATTTTGATACACATGCATAAGACTTTAAAAAAAGATGCCTTTGATTTAATTTCAAGGCTTATGGTGCATTTGGTTTGGTTTAGGCGTCCATATTTATAAGAGGGGGGAGGGTTGAACGAAATTTTGGTGATTTAATACGAGATGATCAATAACTAAAGTTGACACAAAAAGATTTCGGGTTTTCGGGGTTCCGTTAGGTCAAAAACGCGAAAAACGCAATTTAAACGTTAAAGCGTAAAAATAAATACCCGGAGTGATCGTAAACTACGAAACACTTAGAAAAGATAAAATAACTCATATAATATCTAAACTAATCAAAATCCAAGGTCGGAACGCATCCGATGACGTTTTTCAGATTTACGCGGGTTAACTTCCCGGTAAACTGCCGGATTCAAACGTAACGTATAAAAGTCAAAGATAATGATCGGAAAAGTTTAAAATATTGGCTTGAAATTTTTGGGGTGTGACAGAACCTCATCAACAGGCCCTGCAAAGACCACTTCAAGCGGTGCAACATTTAATGCTCTCACATATTCAATTGCCTTTTCTTGGATCTTAAAATTTAGGTCTTCACTTCGCAAAGATAGAAGGGTATCTTGACTAGCATCTAAGGGCCCTTTAACGACAAATGAAGCTTCTTCACTTGGCAATGATATAGTGGTATCTGCTTTCTCTTTAATGTTCTGCTCTTTCTCTGCAATAGCCTCAAAACGAGCCTCGATGATACGGGCTAAGGAGAATGCATCACCCAACAAGGTTGGTCTCAACACCAGCAACACGTGTTGTAGGTTGAGTTTTAGTCCTGCGATATAGAAAGAGATGAGCAAGGAGTTCGGTATATCTGTAACCCTATTCATCAGCTTTTCAAATTCCCGTTGGTAACCTCGACCGTCCCTAGTTGCAACAGCTTTGACAAAGCCCCTTTTGGGTCTTCGTATTTTGACGGTCTAAAACGATTCTTCACACTCTCTTCAAACCTGGCTTCGGCGATACGGGCTATGGAGAAGGCTTCTCCTAAAGTTGTAGGCCTTGATCTCCACAGTTCTCGTTGTAACTCCAGTTTATGTCCGGAGATATAAAATGATGTAAGTAACGATTGAGAGATCCCCGTTACTCGATTTATAAGCATCTCAAACTCATTCTGGTATTCTGCCACCATACCCATTTGCAAGACCTTAGATAGTGCGTCTTTCGCGTCCTGATCGCTGCCGCCCGATGCCATAAATAGTACTCGGAGAAAAGAAAAAAAGTTTTTTAGGACTGATGAACAGTAACTCGCAGATCAGTAAAAAAAATTTCTTTGCGATGAACAATAACCTCGATGAACAATACTCAGTGAATAGTAACTCCTGTGAACAGTACCCTCGATGAAAAGTATTTTTTTTAACCCTAAATCGAAAATCCTCTCAACGAGAGCTCTTAATGAAAGCACCAATTGATACGACCCGGTTCGGGGTTGTATCGGGATAGGGGGCACCACTTTTTTTAGCGTGTGAGAGAAGAAAAATCCTTTTAAGAATATAGAGACGAATAGGAGGATAGATTTGAACCATTATTATAGCGTCGTGCTGAGTCCGTAAAAAGAGGAGAGAAGCTAAAAGATTTATTTGACAAAACATGATTAGTTGATTATAAACTAAAAAGTACAAGAGTATTTATAAGACAAAAGTAAGGTAAAACCCTAATAGCTAAATGGGTCATGAGCTCGGGCCCAGACGTATCAATAAAGGATAAAATGGTAATTTAAATCATTCAGAGCGTTGATTCAGAACAATTCTCAAACGTTCATTATCATTCAGAACCAAGTTCATTCAGGATCTAAAAATCACTCAGTGCTTAATCATGTTGTTTTATCAAACAGCCTCTAAACTATTCGACAAAATCTGAATTATCAAAGGCCTAAATTAAATTAGTGGAGAACCCATCTAGCAACATCACACATAAGTAACAGTTTGATCATCATAGTAGGATTTCGGTGTCTTTCACCATTAATAGTCAGCAAGTATCAAGAGTAATGACAATTACCTATACAATTTTTTACTTTTAAATGATCTTTATTTCTACAGTTAATATGCTATTGATATTACACTAATTCTATATTACAAAATTGTCATAATGATTTCTTACTTTTCATAAACATAATCTAATTATTCCTTTTTGCTAGAGGCAATTAAGATGTTATTATTATCATACTTTTTTTTATAAAACTGTTCATATGCCAAAAACTGATATAAACATAGATATATGTCGTATTTAAGAATATCTATCACAAGTACCCATAATTAACTTTGTTAACAAGTATCATTCTCTAAACTTTATTTCGAAAACCTATTACAGTATAACTCTAACCACAAGAATCTAAAACATTTTTAACACTTGAAAAATCAAAACCAATTTGGTGAATACAACCGGTATGTTTGATCCATAATTGACTTTCCAAATATCCATAAGATTAATAGATCGTATTTTAATTTTTTTAATTTCTTTTTTGATTTTTTTTTAATTTTGTTTTTATTATAAAACTATGAAACGAAAAATGCGGAAAAAATAATATAAAATTTAACAAGTAAAAAGTATTAAACTGTCATAAAATACGGAACATAAACTAATAAAAAAACTGTGTTAAACTATAAAGAGAGAGAAAAAATAATAAAATACGAAACATTTGTACTTTTTATAAGTCAAAAAGGATTACCATACGACAAATTAAAAAGAATCAATGATTCTATAGCTTTGATGATCAATAAAGACCCAACGTGTCACCACTACCCCTCTCTTGTCTCTGCCACTTGTCCTTTCTTTATGTCCCCCACCTTCTCCCAAAAGGGTATTTTCGTCTATCATTTATTTTGTTGTTTGGTTTTCAATTTCTTCCCAAACCCATCCTTGTAACAAAAAAATTAACAGAATCAGCCATACACTTGCTGAAGTTTCTCTAATTACACTATACTTGATACACATCAATGTCAACTGCATAAGTGGTTTTTTTCTTAGGTATCCCAACTTGCTTTTTTTACATTTCATAACAAAGATACAAATCAAATTAAAGAAATAAACTAAGGTTACTTATGCTATTTTAATCTTATTAGGTCTAATATTCTTACTAGCTATAGGATTCAAGTCATTGTTAAGCAAACGATTTGAAGCAATCTCAAAGAGAAGCATATTTGCTCTATTAGCTAGAAATTAATGTTATTAGTCTATTGGTGGTACCGTTTATTAGAATTAGAGGTGGCAATCTTGACTCAAATATAAAAGAATGAGTTTAATTGGGTCATTTTTTTTAAATATTTAGGTCATTTGGGTCTTTAAGTTAAATGAAGTTTGTGTCTAATGGGCTTTTAAACATACTTTTAAATTAAATGAACGGGTCCAATGGGTCATAGGAATTGGTCGAATGGGTCGACCTAATTAAGCTTTAACCTAATTAGTTATAACTTCTTAAAAAGTGATATACTCTAATCATAACTTTTTTTTACGTTTATACGGTTTTTGGACGTTTTCATCTGTTTTTTACGTTTTCGTCAAATTTCTTACGTTTTCGTCCGTTTTTTTACGTTTTCGTCAGATTTCTTACGTTTTCGTCAGATTTCTTACGTTTTCGTCTGTTTTTTTACGTTTTCGTCCGATTTCTTACGATTTCGTCCGTTTTTTACGTTTTCGTCATATTTATTCCGTTTTCGCCCATTTTTTTACGTTTTCGTCCGATTACTTACGTTTTCGTCTGTTTGTTTACGTTTTCATCCGATTTCTTACGTTTTCGTCTGTTTTTTACGTTTTCATCTTTTTTTACGTTTTCGTTTGATTTCTTACGTTTTCGTCTGTTTTTTTACGTTTTCGTTTGATTTCTTACGTTTTCGCCCGATTTCTTACTTTTTCGCCCGTTTTTTAATATATTTG
>BQNB010176230.1:0-13082 GCA_026074375.1 Tanacetum coccineum
ACATATATATATATATATATATATATATATATATATATATATATATATATATATATATATATGTGTGTGTGTGTGTGTGTTTGTGTGTATGTATTCATATATATAATTATTACTTATACCAAGTGTCACCCACTTGTTACGCACATAATATGCAATCAAATATACCACATAAGGCACATAAGGGATCAGGAACGATGCGCGCGCAGATATCGGACAACGATGAACGACTCGTGAATTTTTTTGAAAACAGTTATAGTCCAGGTGTTGAAAAAGACCTAGTTCGCTATAACCAGTGCTCCGGATACTATTCTGTAACACCCCCAAAATACATACGCAACGGAATACAACATTTGGGGTGCTACATCACGATACAATCACACAAGTCATAACAAACAACTATAAAAGAGATGTTTGTTAAATAAATTTCATTTATTTCGTTTGAAAAGAATCAGAGTACAAAGGTCCCAAAATATTCGTAGAAAATTTATTTCTACAAGTCACATCACGACTTCATGTCTAAAATATTTCTATCATTTATTGACACAAGTTCACCGAGTCACCGTCCTTGATATCCGCGTTCCGTCCCATCCAAGCCATCTTCAATACCTAAACCTGGGATACATGCTTAAAAACGTCAACAAAACGTTGAGTGAATTCATAGAGTTTACACATAACAATTTGAACGCATATTTGGTTCCACAAAACAACCATAACATTGCTCATATGGCAAGTTACATAATGATTTCCAACTAAATGAGCCCGTGTACCGAAACTTAACACATTCATCCCGTAGGATAAAATAATGACCGGGAAGTATGCCACTTCCCCTAATACTAACCACAAAATGTCCGTTACAGGGTGCTCACCAACGGATTCAAACCCCAGACAGGGTTGTCAAACCCAATAGATCTATTTAATGCATTAGCGTTTACCTACAACTAGGCAACTAACGGTCACACAGTAAAAGGCATATACTCAATAGTAAATGGAATCATATCACGTATCAAAAACACATTGCGTTCACTTTTCAAAACAAGCATTATCCCCCTCGCGGGTTTATAAAACATTCAAAACACTTAAAAGCGAGGCTATGAACTCACCTTGATCTAAGCCGAAGATCAAAATAACCGTGACAATCCAAAGATGTCTCAACACGAACTCAACCGCGACCTATAATTTATGTCGCTCAATTATTATACCGTAAAGTACGATCGAATAGTGCGTGCGTCGCAACTATTGAAATAGTATAAATATACATACACATGTGATGAGAAATCCACTTGCGCGTCCTAGATCCTAAACTCCACATAATTGAGTTACGATCATTCTTTCATTTATATTATTCGTCACTTAATCGGAAACTTTCTATTTTCAGAAACTTTCTATTTTTAGAAAATTGCTATTTTTGGAAAGTTACCATTTTTAGTAAGTCCCGTTATTCAAGTATATTTATAATAACATTTATTTATCTCGTCGAACTTTTGACATTCAATTTGGTTATTATTTACCCATTTCGAGATTATGTCCCGTACGTTTACTAAAGTTGCCACTTTGATTTATCGTTATTAAAAGGTCAGTTAAGTCTATATTATTTACTCTTAGAAAATATAGCGTTTATTAATTTTATAAACATCCAACAAGTACTTGTATAGAACCCGGTGACTTTCAAAAGTTAGTTGGACTTTACTTGATTTGTTACTTTGTGTATATATATTTAATATATTTATATTATATTTATATATATATATATATATATATAGAATATTTATATATATCACTAGATCTGACCGCTCAAAAAGGACCCCTTTAATCACAAATTTTCATGACTCGGACTTAAAGTGATTTTATGCAAAAACGGGACATACGGACAACCTTTAGTTTTGCCGATATTTGAACTTGACAGAAACTATGACCAAAATGCCCCTGAAGTTTCTGCAGGAATGACTTGTGAAATTATTAATAAAAGTGCAGAATTTGACTTTGAGTTTTGACCCGTCATTACTCGATTTTTAACTAGTCAAGCTTCGCGCCACAGTAAAACGTTCATTTCCGAGAACTTTCGTGTTCGCGGTAGGCGAATCGGACTCCAAAGTGCTCAAATCGGACTTTTAAAATTCTGCCAGCATGTATAAAAAGCTTAATAGCTGTTTGGAATTTTATAAGTTTTCAAATCTTGTTTTCGTCGTAACTTCTTCGTTATTAGGAGTTACGGGGCGTTCGAATGACCGAAACGATCGTAAAAATACCCTCTACCATATTTTTTAAACCAAAATCAGATTTTACAAAATCTCGAACCTCGTTTTCCGCGCCAAAGTTTCTGCTCAAAATGTATATGTTACAAAACACGCCAAAATTCATTTTTGACCCAAAAATTCATTCACGGATCATTTAATTGGCCTATAATCAATATTCAACTCGCTCAATCAACCAGTAACAAAATATAAGCTAGACGACGAAAGATCCATTGGATTTTATCACATGCAATTGTCGTAAACAAATCGAATCGCAAAAACAATTATTAAACTAGCTTGTAAAATACTTACAATGCTATATATAGCAAGATCGGACAAAAAAAAAATTTGTCTCGTCCCTTTTCTTTTCTAGCCGTGGCCTTGAACCAACCCAACAACTAAAACCGAACCTTTTTATTAAATATCAAAGCTTCGATAAACACATTATCTACCCAAATTTACTACATCTTTCAACGAATTGTTAAATCAAACCCGAACTCTAACTCCAAAAATACTTATTGCATGTTATATATTTTTGGTGGAAAACGTAGGAAATGACGAGGGGATTAAGAAAATATAAGTTGATCGGATTGCATGTAACTTTTCTGGCGACCGGTGGTGGTTTCCGGTGGTGGTGCTCGGTCGAAAATGGGAGGAGGGAGCTTCATTTCTAAAAAAAGAAGAGTATGTGTGTATAGAGTTTGGCTTTTATAGAGTAAATGTAGTTTAGGCTTTTGGCACCTTTGGTCCCTCCCTCTTTTCTAGTTTAGACATTTGACACGCCAACTTTTTACTTAAATAAAAACCGACAACCATGGCTCGGGATTACACTACCGAGACGATTTCTATTTCCGTCACCCTAAATTTAATTTAAAACATTTAATAAGAATGTTAACTCGCGTCAAAATAAAGTTTTGACTCGGTTTCGGTTAACTCGGGACGAGGACGATAAAATACAAATTATCATCATAAAAAAATAACGAAGCGCGTTGAAATTTCTACGATGCTCAAAACGCTTAACGGTCGTGCGGTCAAACATTGACTCGCGAAACGTCAAAAATAAAATTTTCTAAATTCCGTTCGTAATAAAATACCAAAATAATTATTCACGACAAATAAAATTTTAAAATGTCGACGTTCGTTCACATGAACTTATAAAATATTAGTTACGACGTCGAATTCGCGATCGTCATACGCGTCGTAAAACTCAGGTTATTACACTTATATACGACGTGAATATCTAATAGATGCATTAACTGTCCGTTTTGGTAAATACATGTGTTCGGTTAACCGCCACTCCAACAACTCACTAATATCTGAACCTAGATATTCTGGGCCTTCAACTGATAATTGCTAAGTGAGTCAAATGAAAAAAAATATTTAAAGTCTGTGTTATTGTTATGCGTTGAAACTAATTCGATGTGAACAATATGCAGGTATTAGGAGAGATGAGATCTGAGACGACTGATGGCAGTTGAAATGCAAAGGTTTGATGACAAAGAAAGGGAAAAGATGAGGAACAGAGTCATCGTGGCTACACTGTTAGCCGAGAATCTGCTAAGCTGCAAGGTAAAAAATATTTATTCCATATAACAAGCTAACCTATCTAACGACAGACATATTAAAGATTAACTGTTTTCTATATTTTGTTTATATTCAACGTATCCAGTTTACCAGTGAGTTGACGATCATCAGGATCAATCAAACTAAGGCCTGGTATTATACGTCTTGCTTGATATGTCCAAAGAAAGTAAATGCCAATGAGTCGACACCTATGTTTCCGGATCACGGACCGCGGCCTTCTCCTGGGCACAAGTAATTACATGCATTTGTTTCTATATAAATGTATTATTTGATTGGAGATATGCTAAATTCTATTTTATCGGCGATCAAGTTAATGGTATATCAGAAGTGCATTTATGTCTGCTGAAAATAAAATTGTTAAATTTATAGATATTGCTTATAGGCGATCATTATGGATGAATCGGCCAGTGCGACCTTAAGTTACTTCACTCAAGAAACGTAATACCTGCTCATACCGAAATGTGGAGAGTTGTTTCAAAAAGCCAAGAACAAAGTTCCGCTTGAGATTCTAAAAGAAGTGAAAGCACTCGAAAGAAAGATGCATATTCTGACCGAGACTTTATTTTTGACGATATCTTTGACCAACCATTCTGCCCGGGACCAGTGAACCATCGGTCACAGCGCCAACCATCACCGTTCCTGAAGCGTCTACTTCGCCCAAAGTAGTAGAAATCAAAAGTGTGCCAGCAGTCTCGACCATTGGCATGCCTGAGATGTCAACTCCACCGAAAGTAGAAGAGGTCAAAAGTGTACCTCAAATCATCAAAACGACCGCTCCAGTCGTCAAGTCTGCCAAAAGGTCTATTTCTAAACACCTAGCAAAAGACACTTGTAGTTTGAAGGCAAAGATACCGTAACAAGAGTCCTTGTCTGCCAAAAAAATAAGGAACCTGTGAAGACCAGGCAAGTTTGTTGTGCATCTTGCGAGTTAAACTTTTGTACAATGGACGATAGTTTAGCCTGCAAGATGCACTGGTATATTTTGTGCAGTTGTATGTGTAACTAACTGTAGATATTTTCACAATCTTAGGTACCCGCACCCACATAACAAAGCTAAGTGGATGGCTTGATGTGGTTCTGTATTCGGTACATGTTTTTATATAGCCATGGCCTGGGTAATCACTAAAGTCGCCACATGCATTTAGTGACAGAACAACATTCATCGTGTTCTTAATTATGTATGTATGCAGTCTGGAAGATAATAGGAAAAACGATGTGTGCTTTTGGACGCAACAGTAGCTTTTACGTGTATCCTAGACATGTCTCTTTTATCGATTTAACATATAAAAGGCTATTCCTTTCTAACTAACCAATGTTTGTTAATGTTAGAACCATTTGGGTCATGTTTTTAATGTGATTTTATTTAGATAGATTGGTGCCGTCTAATATCACAGGTTGATCAAATCCTGGCGTGTAGTATGCATATGCATTACCAACATGCGATATGAGTTTTATAACATTATCAGCATACGAAACATTATACCTCACATTTTTAAGCCCCGGATGCCTTATATTTGGCGCGGATGGAGAAAAAAAATTAGAACATTAGGACACATATGTATTAACTTATAAACACAAAAAAAGCAGTACAACTTAAAAAACTTCATTCATAAATAAAATCGTATACATAATCTATGCACATACCATTGCAAAAAACAACCATCGTCATCATTGCCGTTTACAGAAAACCCGAAACACTTGCCATAAATCAGAGACCTCTTATATAAGCCTAATCATCTCTACAAAATTAATTATTTCCATGATATGGTTGTATGATTCAGTGACCATCCTCATAATCTCGGCTACCTTCTCCAAATCCCAATCTTGAACTTCCCTACGAAATGCCGCGCCTTTTGCAGCAACCACGGACCTAGATAAATTTTTCAGTTGAGTTATAATTTTCTCCCTCACATGTATATTACGTTGGATCTTTCGTCATCTCAATCTCTCTTTTATTTTCACTACCAAAATGGACAAGAAATTGATCACCCAACAATGGGGAGTTAGCATAATGGCGAGCTCTTCAAGATGTGCCATTTTTTAGTTAGCAGCTTCGATATCATGAAAATCAAATAATAGAGTTTTGATAATACAAATACTTTCAACAAGAAGAAGGTAGAAGGATAGGAAGTGGCTACGATGAAGAGTTGAGTCATATCATTCCATGCGGAACGACACGATGTGAAAACGTGTATGGGCTTTCACATATGGGCTTTTTCTTTGGGCTGAGTTTTCATATTAAAATACTAAGTTATGTAATAAAAACCAAACAAAATAGTAAAGATAAGATAATCAACAATAATGATATTACTGAACAAGTTTTCGAAAGTTTTTTAGAAGAAATATGTGCAGTTCAAAGCGCTTCCCCGCAACACGCGGCAGCCCTATCACTAGTTTTGTACATCATTGTCTACCTTACATACTTTTTAGTCAAGAGTATGCTGGTGAGTTTTTCCACGGGGCGACATGTTCCGCCCGGAATAACTTGGTTTGAGTTCTCTTGACCAAATAATCACGAAAATCCTCGCGGCAAAATTTTCCTGCCAACTTTCCCGGGCGACATGTCTCCCGGGATAATATTTCCACGTTTAACATTTGTGTTTAGTGATAATTAATGTGTGTTAGTGTATAATGTTTTTTGTAACACTTTTCCCGGGCGACATGTCGCCCGGGAAACATTTTATTAAAATTTATACATTTTTTTAATATTTAGGTTGTCAGAAACTGTATAATTTTTATACAATGTTGTCCCGGGCGACAGGTCGCCCGGAATTATTTTTATTTAAAATTTAGAATACAAAATCTCACCGAAATGGATAATTATTTTAACAAAAATTTTAATTTGCCTTTAAAATCATTTAATATTTATAAAATAAGTTTAATAACTATACAAAATTTGTTAAAAAGGATACTTATAAAATATATAAATACTTATAAAAACAAACTACGTTTCTAGGTTCGTTCGGTCCGATATGCTCGTATACACTAACAATAAATATAGTGTGTATTTTGTAGCCGATATGCCGTATTTTCTCGTTCGGTCAGGATATGCACACCCTTCTATAAGGAGAACATATGTACTTTATACTTTTTCAAGATGCACAAAAAACAAACATTTATTTAGGTAAAATAATAATACATACACTTCTAGAAACACAAACGACATACAAACACACTTAAACAACCGAAGATTATACATTGCAAATGACAAACTACTTCGAAATCATACGAATTACATTGCACAAAGACAAACTACACCAAATCCAAGATATTCCATTTCAATGAAGAATTCGTGAAATAGCCTCCGACTTAACATGTGAGTTGTTCTGGATGCCTATGCATTTCCATTGTTGCCTGTGAGTACACTTATCTTTCCACTGGCAAGCGTTTGCAGTTATTGAGCACTCCTCCAATTCTTGAAGACATAGAGAATAGCATGTAGGTTGTTACGGTCCAAAAGAAAACTTGGAGGAAGTTGAAGTCTCGAAGAATAGCTTGGAGGTTGTTACAATGTCCCTGCAGAGTAACTTGGTGGTCGATGGAGCTCCAGAAGAACTCATCAAACTTCACGAAACTGGGTCTCTTTCCAAAAAAAATCACATCCAAGAATGTTTTCTAAGGCTGTAATAGTAAAGAAATTAAGGCCTTTAAACAACTAACCAAAAAATTTATATATTACATCAAATAAAAAACATGTGATGTTAACCTTTGATTTTGGACTGCATAGATATTTACCGTAGCAACTCTCCGGTTATTGGTTAGGAGAACTACATCTCATTCTGCACACCTACACGCAAAAGCTTCATGTGGCACCATCTTCACCATCTTTTTTGCGTGGGTTTTGAGGGTAAAGTGTGTGAATCTGTTTGTGGTTGTGATAGATATCTGCTTTTATGGTATAACAAGCAGTTTTTTTGCGCAATTTTTTGGCGGGAGTATTAAGCGGGAGTATTTGGCGGGATAGAGTTTTGGGCGGGAGTTTTTTGCCGGGTAGTATTTTGACGGCGAGTAATTGGATGGATTAATTTAAAACCGTCGAAGTAATACACCATAACATATCGACTCTCCGTTGGAACACTACTGTACAACGATTACCTTAACGACTCATTCCCGTTTAACATCTAATGTCCAGACGATTCATAACCGACTCATCCGTTTGAACCTCTAATGTACAACGAAAACAAATCGACTCAATCCGTTGAAACATCTACTGTACAACGATACCATAACGACTCATCCTTGAACATCTAATGTACAACGATAACATATCCGACTCATCCCGTTGAACATAACTAAAGTACAACGAAAACATATCGACTCAATCCGTTGAACATCGAATGTAACAACGATAACATATCGACTTATCTGTTGGAAACATGTAATGTACAAACGATAAACAATCGACAAAAGTCGCCCCGGGAAAGGTATTTAATTAAAATTATTACTAGTACCAACGATAAGTTTAAAATTCTTTTCAAAAACATATAATTACATACGATAAATATAAATTTTATATAAAAATAATTATAAAATAATAAATTATTTTTATTTAAAAAAAAAAATAATTATATATTTACTAAAAACATATAATTTTTGTTTAAAATTTTATTATATATATTTTTATTTATAAAAAACATAAGTATAGAAAGTAATAATTATTAAAAGCTTTAAAAATAAATATAATAAATATACTTGCCCGGGCGACATTCGCCACGAGAAAGGTATCTTCTAAAAAAAAATCTTGTACAACGATAATTATATATTTTCTAAAACATATAATGTACAACGATAAAGGTATTTATTAAAATTATACAGTTTTTAGTATAAAATCTTTTTTTAATAATTATATATTTTATAAAAATAATTATAAATAATAATTATTTATTTTATAAAAAAAATAATTATATATTTCTAAAATATATAATTTTTGTTTAAAATTATTATTTATATATATTTTATTTATAAAAAAAATAAGTATAGATAATTATTAAAAGCTTAAAAAATTAAATTAATAAATATCTATCCTCCCGGCGACATGTCGTCCCAAAAAAAAGAGAGGTATTTTTTCTTAAATTAGAACAGTTTATTAGTATAAAATCTTTTTTTTAATAAACACTATCCCGTGTGACATGTCGCCGATGAAAAATATTTTTGAGAAAAACATTATTGTTTTACTATACCTATTAAAATCACTTTTTAAATTTATAATAAAAAGAATCTCGTCGCACCATGTCCCTGAGAAACCTTTAATTTTTGCTAGAACAATAGCCCCTCTAATAATTTATTATCCCCCCGTTATGGCGCCATTTTGCTAAACTACAAGTTATCTATTTATCCCCGTGTCGACATGTCGCCCGGATTGTCGCCCGGATTTATCTGGTATCAAAACAGATATGAGTTCACAACAGTTACACAAAATGTGAAATATAAAAAAAACACCACCGACGATTTAACCAGACCACCACCAACCGTCCCCATCACCGGTCTAAGGCATCCATATATCGAGACGGGAGTGCCCTCACAGCGAGGATGAGATCAAGGCCAAACGTTCGCCGGAGCGAAGCAACACGGGGCACATTCCCGATGTTCGGTAGGGTTTTGCCAGGACAGCAATGGTCATTCCACCTCCGCCCTATGCACGCACTCCCTCCTTTGTCGTAAAAAACTCAAAAAGAGAGAGAATGTGCTACCGCGTCAGGTGAACATGTTTCATTGAAAGTTATTAGGAGTGACGACAAGTTTTCCCAAATGCTTACTCAACTTGAGTCACAACCTGAGATAGGTGGTGGCAGCGGGAGTGACGGGCGTGGGGATGATGAGCAGGGAGATGATGAGGACGACGGCAAGACGGGATGATGATGACGATAGTTAGGGAGATGTTGGGTAAGAATATATAATTAATTGTGTCTTAAGTACTGTGTTTTTGGAACTTGTTATCTTGGCGACCCTTATGTGAATATTTGTTTCCCCCTTACATTTAGAACTTGTTATCTTGGTGAATAAATGAACTTGTATCTTGCGTATAAATCAAGTTTTAGTTGACCTTCGTCACCCTTTTGTAATAGGCTATTGGTGTTATTCGATTTTGAACGTATTAAGCTATAGTATAACAAATGCGTTGACCGTATTGTAGTTTTGGATCAAGTTGTTAATGAATTTTGTAGATTAATATTGGTTTTACACAGCAGTTGAGTATTGGTATTTTTTGCGGGAATAAAAAACCAGAATAAATCTGGATATAAACCTGCTTGCAGGCAGTCCCAAAAAAAAAATGCATACTTATTTCCCGGCGAACATGGTCGCCCGGGACAAGATAATTTATTTTTTATTGCAAGCCTCTTCCCGGTTCGACACGTCGCCCGGAAAATTAATACCCAAAAATGAGTGAAGGTATCCCGGGCGCATTCGCCCAGGGATCTTCCTAAATCATTAATTTAAAAAACTATCCCGGGCGACATGTCGCTCCAGTAGTATTATTCCTAAATTAGTAATTAATCTAACAACAATTTTTAATTAGTGAGAATTTATAAACCGATTAACCCGGCCGACATGTCCGCCCGGAAACCCTCCACGGTGACACGAGATTGCTGTGACTGAAATCACGTGGACCCGTCGATGTTCTCCCTGGTAAAGTCGCTCGGAACGTATCCCCCTTCGAGCTTGTCCCTCTCAACTAATCCCGGGCGACATGTCCACCCGGAAACGCATCCCATGCGACAGTCGACTCCGATACCCCGGAGATTGTCGCTGGGGAAAATGGCAACAGTTGTAGTGATTACGAACAAGCTTGCAAAAGTTTTTCATAAGAAATGTGTGCAGTTCAAAACGCTTCCCTGCAACATGCGGCAGCCCTATCACTAGTTTTGTACATCATTGTGTACCTTACATACTATTAGATGATAAATTATAATGTTCGAAGCCCATTTTTATGCTTATGGTCCAGTAAGCTTTAGGGTTTCATATTGCTTTTGTCATCTAGTAATAAGGATGTTTGTTTGTGGGAGATCAGACCCGTTCATCATACCATGTTGAATTATGAAAATCACGTATGATAACTTTATTCATCATGCGTTATATATCATATAAGAACAACATAAGACCCCAAATCTTATTTGACCCTAAGCTTACAACCGAGCTTCGGCCATTCTAATTTATCATCTAATACATACTTGCCTTTTAAAAATACAAGTAAGCAAGTTTTCTTGATTGATTCAAGCATGTATGCCGGATTGTATATAGGTATAAAATATATGCAATGTAATGTTACATTACGATATAGTGAATGAACAATGATCGAGCAACAAACTGACATTTTTTATGCTGACATATTTTTTTTACATGATTGATAGTAAATAGTCATAGTTTGGACTTCAATTGTATCATGTCGAGCATGAATTAACAATCACTTGGTTGGTTGAGGAAAGTTTGCAAGTGTGCTAAATACCGGACATATATCACAGGGACAAATATAAGAATTTTTATCTTCTTTTTGAACGGCGACTTCATTAACAAACTCTAGCAAAACACTAGAAAAATTAGTTACAATGAGTTCATACAAGCTGTTTATTAAGCAATTATTTGTAGACACTATCATCAAATATCTACGATGAACACAAATAAGATGAACAAGTATAACATACCGGAAGCCGTAGCGGATGTTGACGTAATGTAGAAGACCTCGACCCTCTTTAGTGTAGAGAGCTTGATGAATATCTATAATATTTCTCATGACGGTTTCAGGGATTTTGGGTGTCCTTGGCCGTAAGTAAAAAAACACTCACAAAAAATATGCGAGTAAAACGACCGTTATCGCATATGCCAAAAATTAGTGTATGCATAATTTTTTAGTGATTATTCATATAGCTTATAAATTATAGGTAACCCATTAAGAGTCAACTAGCTAGTTTTACCTCTTTAATAGCATATGCAACACATAAAAAGAAAACGATTAAACGAATATTGGCAATCAAGATGCTAGCCTTATGGATGCATGTTATGATGTTAACTGTTGTATTACAATTCCAAACAACATAAAACTAATTAAAATTTTAATTTGAATACTAGTAATCGACAATGAATCAGTAAATTATAACATTAAAGAATAAAGATAAACCCAAATTAATTGAAAATCTCAATCAAAAATTCAAAGTAAACAGGTAGAAGTTTTACCTTATAATAGCCAAAACAAATGACGCATGAATGGTATCACAGTTCTTCTGTTCCAATCGATATCAAAACTCAAAACTATCGTATGATTTTTTTTGTGAGACGTCGTTATACTCGTTTGCATATATAGAGACTAAAATTTATATAGTAATCCTTCTAAAACTCGTATATGCATTGCAACTGGTTATATTTTTTTTGATGGGCTTTAAAACAAGCATGCCAATTATACATATCACTTGGGCTTTTTATAAATTTGGTGCCCCTCCAAAAAATTGAGGCCTTGTGCATTGGCCCATGTTGCCCTTGCTTTATCTCTAGGCCTGATATTTCTACTTGTGCGTGTGTTTTAGGGTAGAGAAAAGATGAGTTTATATAGGACTTTTGGTTAGCATGTCTATCAACGCTAACATATATAACTGTCAAGATATAATGTACCATTCGAAGTACTAGTCATAATATTGACTTTGATTGATTACATAATTAGTATACATTGAAGTATAGGTAACCAAAAAATTAATATAAGATGTCAAAAGACCATAACATGTCACAATTCTTACATTCTACCACTTGACATGGTATTCTTTAACGCTATAACATAAGGTTAGCAAATTAAATTTTATTAACCATTAACATCATAAGTATCTTGACACAACAAACTACATAGTGATGATTATGGCGATCATACACATTATACTTATATACTCCTTTTCATATATCACAAAATTATGAATTCGTCATGTTAGAATCATAAGTTATATAAACGACATACATTCTTTTGGGTTTTACGATCTAATTAACCAATTAATTAACACGAGTACGCGGCGGAATTAAAGATTACATGTAGAACATATTAATTAACAAGGATAGAAGATGTATACCTTTTAGCACGAAACGATACACCACTTAATGTAATCGTTAACATCGTCTTCTATATACGCGTATGTATAACACCACGTGTAACCACGAGAATCAAAGTATGATTCCTCTAAACTTCCACACACTATACGTTCTTAGCAAACAACGAAGTATACTAGTACTAGTAGTGTTTAACCAAACGATAACCGTAGATTGACTATCAACTAAACCGAGTGAACCTTCGTG
>BQNB010176234.1:3016-13082 GCA_026074375.1 Tanacetum coccineum
CAAACAACTCGGGCATCATTGGTGGGGAGCGCCTTTGCTTCAACCCATTTTGACAAGTAGTCAACAGCCACGAGTATGTACTTGTTCCCTCTTGAAGACGGGAACGGCCCCATAAAATCAATGCCCCAGATGTCAAAGATTTCGCAAACTTGGATGGAGTTCTGTGGCATCTCATCACGTTGCGTAATCTTTCCTTGACGTTGACAAATGTCATAATGGGTGACAAAGTCGTGGGCATCCTTGTAGATGGTGGGCCAATAGAATCCTGAATCGAAGACTTTTCTTGTTGTGTAATTGGTACCATAGTGTCCCCCAGTAGGTCCACTGTGGCAAGCTTTGAGAATGTCTGAAGCTTCTTGCCCAGAAACATAACGTCTTATCACCTGATCATCACAGTTTTTAAACAGAAAGGGATCATCCCAGAAATAATGCTTGACATCCTTGAAGAATTTATTTTTTTGTTGGGATGTCATTCCCTTGATAACAAATTTCCCCGCATGGTAATTTGCAAAATCTGCAAACCATGGGGTACTTTGATCTTGAAGAGCAATCGAACCAAGAGTCTCGAGAGGAAATGCTTCATTGATTTCTTTGTTCTCGAGTTTGTCTTGATGCGGATTTTCGAGTCTGGACAGATGATCGGCGGCGAGATTTTCAGCTCCTTTTTTGTCTCGAATTTCAATATCAAATTCTTGGAGCAATAGAACTCACGCACAAGGTCTTGCCTTAGCATCCTTCTTGGCAAAGAGATACTTGATGGCAGAATGATCAGTATACACTATGCTTTTTGACATAACAAGATATGAACGAAACTTCTCAAAGGCATACACTACAGCAAGTAATTCTTTTTCTGTAGTAGTGTAGTGAGTTTGAGCCTCGTTCATAGTCTTGCTAGCATAGTGTATAGGTTGAAAATGCTTGTTTTTTCTTTGCCCGAGGACTGCCCCAATTGCGAAGTCGCTAGCATCGCATCAGTTCAAAAGGCAAGTCCCCAGTCGTGGGAGACAAATTAAGATCGGAGCCTCAGTCAATCTTCTTTTGAGTGTTGTTAAAAGGAATCGACACACTCTTCAGAAAAAGACAACGGAGTCTTTTTTCAAGCAAATGAGTCATAGGCGGGCAATCTTTGAGAAGTCCTGTCATGAATCGCCGGTAAAAACCGGCGTGAGTGCCCAAGGAAACTACGGGACTAACCTTTGACTGGAAGTCGGATGAGGGAGTTTAGTGCTATTTACTTCGACTTTAGCTCTATCAACATTCAAGTCCCGACTTTAGAAATTTTATGTCCCGAGAATATGCTTCCTTACATTGGAAGTGGCTCTTTTCCCAGTTATAAATGAAAGTTGGTGTCTTCCAACCGCTTTCAACCATCTTTTCTAAATGGGTTAGGCACGAGGATAAAGGAGTCTCCTAAGACCGAAAAGTCATCCATGAATACTTCAATCGTTTTCTCAATATATCGTGGACAGCTTGCCATCATCATCTTTGGAATGTTGCCTGGTGCATTGCTAGCCCAAAAGGCATGCGACGGATACGCAAACGTTCCGTATGGGCATTGTGAAGGTTGGTACTTTTCTTGGATCTTTCGGGTCAATTGGGATCTGAAAGTAACGGAGAAGCCATCGAGGAAACAGTGTTTTTATGCGGTTTCCTGCTTAGTCTCTCGTGATTTGATCCATGAATGGTAAATAGGAAGTGGTCTTTCCGGGTGGCTTCATTAAGTTTTCTGTAATCGATACATACTCGCCAATCCCGCCATGTGACCAATCGTGTAGGATCGCACATTCTCTTCATTTGTAGATGACAGTCATAACTCCTTGTTTTAGGTACACGTTGTACGTGGCTCACCCCAAGGGCTGTCAGAGTTGGGTAAATCAATCCAGCGTAAGGAGTTTTTCAACACTCCTTTTTGATAACATCGGGATCTTTGGGTTTACCTTCTCTGACTTTCGCACTGATGGGTTCATAGTCCTCTTCCATTAGAAATTTGTGAGTACAAATTCTGGGCTAACCTCTTTATATCGGAGAGTTTCCAAGCAATGGCTGCTTGTGGGACTTAAGTACCATTAGAGATGTGCTTGCCTTTTCTCTCTTTTAAGTCTTTAGCAATTATGACAGGCATTATTGTCGCCTTCTAAAAATGTATTTCAGATGAGGTGTGGTAGTTCTTTGTTCTATCCTCACGGACGGTTTCAATCATTGGAAGGTTCAACGGTTATAGTTCACAATGTTTGGTTCTTTCCCTAACTTCAGGCATATTTTTGTTCTGGTTTGGGAGGTGGGGGGGGGTGCGGGTGGTGGTTCCACTGTTCAAATATTGCCCTATAGGATTCAGGATGTCCCCCTCAGGATCCTGATAAGTAGGATCAACTTCAGATGAAGTTGGATCATCTTTGAGAAAAGGAAACGAATTGCTTCTTCAAACAAGTGAATGCACTGTACCCCGAAAAGGAGATGTGAGTTGGAGAAAGCAGTTGGAAACCAATAGGCTCAAATATGGAGTGGGATTGCCCACTCGCGACCACACATTTGAAAAAATCCTAGGGCCTCTTGAGAATACTCATCACAAGCCATATCGATGACGTCGATTTTGTTGACCGTCATATGGTTGTAATCAGCTGTGTATTTTGAAGTTTGGTCCAAGTTGAATGTGATGGCTTCTTTGCAACACCGAAGGGTAATCTCGTCTTCATAGACATTATTCAAAGCATGACTTGTTTTACAAGAAACAATCTCCTTGCCCGAGATTTAAGGGGGACTCGGGGGATCTGGTTCAAAATAAACAACTTCGAAGTCAGCTGGATATTGATATTTTCCCACATTTATAAAGACATCTTCAGCAATACCAATCGGTTCAGTGATTGAACGATCGGCCAGCTCTAGCGTCATGCAAGTTGGGGTCAATTCAGAAAGAGATAGACTTTTCCATACAGAATAAGGCATGAGATTAATGATCGCACAAGAACTGGCCAATGCGTTGCATGTATTAATCCCCGAATTCACATGGAATCAGGATAAACGGCCAGGGTCTCCAAAGTTTCTTTGGTAATTGTTGAGGTTTGACGCTGAACAGTTTTCATTTAAAGGAGTTCCTTTGCCCATTGCTGATAATTTTTTCCTTGTTTCCAATTAAGGGTTTTTAAAGTTGAAGCAAAATTTATGCTAATTTATATGAGCTACACGGATCGGTAAGCTAATCTCAGAAACTTAAATCATCTAAAAGAGTTCATTAAAATTTCCGATTTGATCGTTAGCTTTTTCCTGGCCTTTCATCATTTCTTTCGTGATGGATATGGAATTGATGCTTTAGGACCGGGAGTTTAGTAACGACAGGAGACAACATTGGGGCTCAAGGATTTGGATTAGAGTCTGATTTTGAATAAACAGGGAGGTGGGCGTTGGGCGTTTTCGGTGCTTCTGTTATTGGTCGGAGGCATCGTGTCTTTTTTCACCTCGACATCTTGATTAACAGCTTTTGCGTCCTTGGATGGTAACACACTTCGGGTAGTGATACCTTTTAAGTCTTCTTAGGGTTGTAATAGTGTTACCAGGGAAGAGTTCCAGTATGGAGGAGTAGAAGCTGTATTAGCAGTAACAAATTTTGAAAGCATTCAGTCAAATTTGCCATTTGGGGATTGACAGGTTTTGACCTTGGGTTTTTGCATGGTTTCTCAACACTGCATCATTGGCTTTGACATATCTTTCAAAATCTGTTTTTGACACACGTGTGTAGGAGGAGCAAGGTCCTTGATGAGCTATGGTTGATTATCTACTGGTTGATTGAACCTTGGGAGGTCGATAAATCTGACCTTGGTTTAAATAGTTCCTCTGTTTTGATTGGAATTTATTTCTCGATTGTGAAATTGTTTTGATTATTTGCATGAGGATTCTGTAACTGAGGAAAACCAGGAGGTCGAAATTTGATTTGAGACCATCGGAGGTTGGTCGATAAACCAGAATTAGCTATGAATTGAAACTTTGGCTCGCAGGGCCTGGGCACATACTCTTGGATGTTGGTCATGGTATATGTTGCTGTTAGTGCGCTGGGACAGTTTTGTTAAGAATGACCTCCCCCCACAAAAGGTTACAACAACTTTGTTCAACCGCACTTTTTACGGGATAGGGCAGAAGCTAGGGTTTGGTTCTTCTTTCTTGATTTATTTAGTGCCGAACCATGTCTTTGAGTTCTGCAAAATAAACAATCAGATGAGACTGCTTGGGTGGAAGAGCTGGTACTCCTTTTAGCTACAACTGCTTTGTTTCTTGACGCTGACGTAACTTTGATTTGCTCTCGATAATTTTTAAAACATTTACTCGAGGCATTTGTCTAAGAAAAGTTACCACAGCAGCCGAGTTCAATGAATCTTGCTCCATTTGAGTTATAGGGCTTTATTTAGGAATGTATCGAGTTGATGTAATTCTGAAAACCCATGATGAGGGCATCCCCTTAAAAGATCATTGAAACGATCCCAAGCCTCATAAAACGTCTCATCAAATTTTTGCTGAAATCTCGTGATTTCATTTCTGAGATTTGTCGTTTTAGAGGGCGGAGAATTGTTAAAAATTTCGAAACAAGTTCATCCATGTTTCAATTTTTTTTTTTTTTTTTTTTTTTTTTGTTTTTTTTTTTTAGACGAGGGGGGTTCTTTTTCAGCCATATCCGGGCTGCCCCTTCGAGAGAAAACGGGAAAAGCATAAGTTTAACCGACGTATTTGGTACGTTCGGAATCTTCATTGTAGAAGTGATCTTGTTGAAATAACGGATGTGAGCATGAGGGTCTTCTTTGTTATGTCCAAAGAATTGCTTGTTTTGATACGAGGTATGCAAAACCGTACATAAGCTCAAAGTTGTCCGCGGTGATCTCGGGCACAACGATGACATCCTTGTAACCCTCGGTGGTGCTTTGAGGTTTTGGTTTTGGTTTTGCATATTTTTCATAACCGCATCATTTGCTTTGATGTAGTTTTGAAAGTCCTCCTTTGACACACCTTGTGTTTGAGGAGCCGGAGCTTGGTAAGCTGGGGGTTGATTAACCGGGGGTCGATAAATTGGGCCTTGGTTGTAATTATTCCCCCGGTTTTGGTTGTAACGGTTTTGATTATTTCCTTGGTTTTGTTGAACGGGAGGAAAACCGGGAGGTCGAATTTGATTCGCAACCATCGGGGGACGGTAACCGGTATTTCCTTGGTTGTAGTTAACCGCGGCGGCTTGTGAAGCGTATTCTTGAATATTGTCACGATAAACGTTGCCATCGGTGGCGGGACAATTACGGTAAGAATGAGCACCACCGCAAGTTACACAACTTTCCTCGACCGCTTTTACGGTAGCGGGAGCTTGGGATTGGTTTTTCTTATCGAGAAGCAAGGCTTTCACCATATCTTTAAGTTCGGCAACATCGGGAGAAATACCAGGGGTAGAATTGCTCGTACTCACTTTGGCAACAATTGCTTTGCTTCGTGAATGACGAACTTTGGATTTGCTCTCGATGATTCTTAGGCAATCTCGAGGCATTTTATCCAAAAAATTACCACCCGCGGCGGAATTCAACGAATCTTGATCATTAGAGTTCAAGGCATTGTAGAATGTATCGAGTTGATGCAATTCCGAAAACCCATGATGTGGGCATGCCCGAAGAAGATCATTGAATCGGTCCCATGCCTCATAAAACGATTCATCAAATCTTTGTTGAAAATTTGTGATTTCATTACGAAGATTTGTCGTTTTGGAGGGAGGGAAGAATTGGTTGATGAATTTCGAAACAAGATCATCCCAAGTAAGAATCGATCGAGGGGGTTCTTTTTCAAGCCAAATCCGGGCGGCCCCCTCGAGGGAAAATGGGAAAAGCATAAGCTTAACCGACGTACTCGAGACGTTTAGGAACTTCATCGTAGAAGTGATCTTGTTGAAGTATCGAATGTGAGCATGAGGATCTTCTTTATCAAGTCCGAAAAATTGTTTATTTTGCACAAGAGTGAGCAAACAATGTTTAAGCTCAAAGTTGTCCGCGGTGATCGCGGGAACAATGATTGCATCCTCGTAACCCTCGGTGGGTGCTTAGAGCAATTGCGCCATAGTACGATTATCGGCCATCATAACTACGGGAGGATATTGATTATTAATTGGTTCCTCAAGATCAAATGGTTCAACAAAAGTCGATGGGACTTGTTGTTGTTGACGGTTAGAATTACGAGATTGAGAACGAGTGCGCATGCACTAAAATATAAAAAGAAAATGTATACTAATTTTTTTTTGGTTTTTTTCTACAACTAATTCACCATTTATTTTAATAACAGACAATGAGATAAGACAACTTAAACCTAATAATCAACAAGCTTCACGGTAGCTCTCTAAAAGAAAAACGCACAAAGGAGTGGAGGAGTAGGAAAGCGCAAAGCTATTAAAAACCTTCTCCTTTAAGGTCGTAGTTCGTTGGAACGACCCTCCTTATACCCCTCTTATAGTTTGTTTATCTTTCAAAGGTGAACCGTAGCTCGCAAGTGACCCAAAATGCAAGTTTTTGAATCTTTGGTTCGGGAACTTATTGATGATAATACTTCAGTTGAAAGTATTATATGATTGATTCATTTTATTTATATAAGGACAATTTTTTTATATTTTTGATTTTTCTTGTATAATAAAAAAAAGAAAAAGAAATTTTTTTTTGTATTTTTTTTATATGAAAATAAGCAAAATAACTTCACAAGGAAGGATCTTCGAAGCATAAATTGTCAAACAGTAAAACGACAATCGTATGCACTCCTCCCCGGCAACGGCGCCAAGAAAATTACTTTAGGAAAAGTAATAGTCTATCTTCCGAGTGTCGTTTCCACGGCGAGAGATGAATTGAAATTCACGAGAATGTTTCGTTTGATGCTTGATTATCTTTTAATGATTTTGGTTTAAAAACTATTTTTAATATTAAGAAAATTAAACTAATTTTAATACTAGAATTATAATAAACAATTAAACTACGAGAATTATGCCAAAATAATCTAAAAGATTTTTTAAATGCTTGCTAAGTGACGTGAAAAGTTTATCAAGTGTGAATTAAGGTCTATTAACGAATAAATTTCCTTAGAAAAGATAATTATCTCACAACGTTGATTTATTTTGACAAAAATCTCTCAAAAAGATATTAATTACTAGATGTGTAGTTTGACTATTTCTCCGGCTTTTGCCCTTTAAAACGTTCAAACTATAAATCTAAATAATCGAAGATTATTACAAATCTCTTTTTAATCCTTCACACTTAATTCACAATCCACAAATCACTTAACAAGCATATATGAAACTACCCACTAGTAATCATAACTACGCTAAAAACAATAAATAAAACAACAACAATAATAATAATTAAACTAAGCATGAAATTAAGCATAAAAATAAGCAAAGAAAAATAAAGAGAAGGAATTAGAAGTCACCAAATTTGAAGATTTACGGATAAATGAACTCCCTAAATGCTCATATACCCTGTCCCTCCTTGATAGCTCGTAATCACCATTCCAGTCACCAACAATTATTTTACTTGATTATAAAAACAATTTCATAAAAAATAAACTTAAATAGCAAAACATATTAAATCATAAAAAAACTCAATTTTTTATATCTAACTAATTAAACGAAATGTAACAAGAAAACAATTGTTGTCATCCAATTAAGAACTTTGCAAAATAAAATAAAGACATTGATAGAGTTAAATGACTACACTAATGATATAATAAATGACGACAAGACTTAATAACAAAATAAATGATGACTAGTGTTGTTAATAAGAATGGTCACCGACCTCCCTATGAGGGAGATATCTTCTGCTACCCACACTGGTCTATTACTCGAATAATATAAATGAAAAGATAAGTATAAAGATAATGTTGCTGCATCTTAAAAATACTACTCTATCTATTCTACGAAGGTAAAGAAAAACCAAAAAATAAAACGAAAAAAGAAGATCAGATCCCCTAGATAGCCACGTCTGCTGCCTTTATAAATCTTTTCCACTTGCGTTCACTGTACGCAGTCAATAGACTCCATTTGAATTTTTGTGGACTCTCATTTTTTTAGTTGGGCCTCGTTTCAATATAAGTTTTGGGCCTGCATTTTAATATAAGTTCTGGGCCTGCATTTTTTTAACTTGGGCTTGGCTTGTTGTTACATTTGAACTTAAATGAGTATGGGTCGGTCCGACCCATATAAATGGTGTCGGCCGGCCCAATAAAAGATGAAGGTACCGTTAAACTTGATTTCTCGCGCTTTCTTCATTCTCATGCTCGGTTTTGTCTGCTTTGCTTTTGTTTTTGTCCTTTTTATTGAATATCCGTACCTGCAAAACACAAATCACAAAATACACATATACAATGCATTTTTATGTCATTTTCGTTAATTATTGGTCTTTTTAGCTCGTTTTATTAGGTAAAAGGTATGTGTAATTAAACACATACCAAATACCCCCTCCATACTTCCATGGAGGGGTGGGGATTCATTTGTATCATTTCACCAAGGTGTGTGTGTGTTCTTTCTCACTCTAACACACATACACATCTTACCTTTCTATCTCTTTCATAATATGGTGCATATGTGTAGGGGAGCTTTTTTGTAACTCTGAAAACACTCAATGTGTCTCAAATGATTTCTCAGACACGTTGACTAATTTTTTATCGAATGATTTTATGGATCTTCATGGAAATACCCCAAAGACCGACCAACTATTGTTTCTCAAGGAGTTATAAGGCGGTTAAGGTTAGGTATGTTCGTTCCATGATCCTGCTAGAACCGGAGGGATCTACCCAGGAACACTCCATTAGATAAAGTAGAATTTCTAGGTATGATTGAAAAAAGGACTAAAGTAAGAATAAGGGAATAGTGTCGACTGAGATGGAGCTAGTGCTGAAACAAACCCAACAAGGTACTAGTCATGAAGTTTCGATAAGCACTGAAGGGGTTGAAGAATGGAAAAGAATTGTAAGGATAAAGGGTGAAAAGAAAGAAGCCCTTTATACAACCCTAGGCAGAAACCGGGTCAATACATATCTATCGGTAATCATAAAGATGATTATGATATTAAAGACTGACATCATGGACCCAGTGATGCAATGCACAACCATCCCTAGCCACTCAGAATCTCTCAAAATATTTTTGTTTCATTTCTCATGGAGATCAACACGTTTCTATCGGTTTTCTTATTCCGAGATCGTTGATATTGAAAATGTGGCAGTCCACTCCAGCCTCCGATTACCAAATAACAAATGTGCACTTATAGAGTCTAGAGCCAACGAGATCCATCAAAAATATCACTAGGACACAAATTCCAATATACAAAATATCATACATCATAAGAAACACTAGCTAAACAAAATGATCCGGAGGTCGAGGAGGATTAAACAAGTAGAAAGCCATATTATTTAGAGAGAGAAAGGTAAGATATGTATGTGTTTTAGAGAGAGAAAGAACACACACACCCCTTGGTGAAATGATACAAATGAATCCTCACCCCTCCATGGAAGTATGGAGGGGGTATTTATATTTTAAGACAAGGGAAACTATTCTAACTTAACAATTCTAGTCCCTGCATGTCTTGCCTAATGATAACTAGTGTAATTATGTATTAGTCAACATATTTTAAGGCTAACAATCTTCCCTCAATATGTGGACATACGAAATTACTTACAATGTTCCTATCAATTACAATTACAACACAAATAAAGTCTTCCAAAGCGCTTCCAATGTTGAAGATGACATTTGTGACTTCCCGTCTTGATACTTGTACTTCAGCTTGGATCTTCTGTGTCTTTACTTGTTTTGGAACCATTGTAGTATGCATGAGTTGGATTAACTTCCCCCTAATTCATGCACCATGTCTTGAAAAGCTTTATTCATATACTCCTTTTTGGCGAAGTTTCTGAATCAGCTTCCCCCCAAACCAACATCCCTACTTTGAGCAGATTCTGAAACTTTGATGTAGCTAGAAAAAACTTCTATTTGACATTTATGTGCATAGCAGAATTTCGTAGAAGTAGAAACCACATCAAATACTATTGCTACTTGTCATTGGGTCTTGGTGAATATTCG